>KN502839.1:2290-35162 GCA_000787155.1 Scartelaos histophorus | reverse complement strand
TACATACATACATACATACATACACTTCTATCTCTCTATCTCCAGACCACAACATCACATTAAACACACACAAAAAATAAATAATATTTGTTTCTGAATGTGTTTAGTAAAAGGGCCAGACCTGCTCCTTGAGTTCGTTGAGTTGCCCCGTCAGTGTCGTCACCACTTTCATGGTGGAGACCAGTTTGTCCTGGAGCATCCTCATCTCGTTCTGTTCTCCGTCTGCGTCCGTCACCACCAGGGACATGGCCTGCATCCGCGGGAACCAGTCCAGGTTATTGTTCTGGACACAGACACCGGGGAGAGAGAGAGGAGGGACTTTACTCATGAGGGTTTATGTGCAAACTCAGACTTTACAACAGCCGTTTGTGTGTTAAACATGTGAGTGAAACAAAACACAACTCCAGGTCTTTTTGTGATGATGAAACAAGATTATAACAAAGATCAGAAAATGCTGTAACTTGGGCCCTTCAGGTAAGTCGCTCATTTATTGGTTCTTCAACACGACAAGAGACGTGGCTCCATGACCTTCTCTTCTCTTACATCAGTGTTTAACTAAGCTAATACTGCCCCCTGCTGATTTAAACCAACTGTAGCTCCAGGTTATAACACTGTTCCCTCTTGAATAACTTACTCACACTTGTATTTTATTCTTGCATGTTTAAGTTAATCCTGTAGAGTTTTCACCTGCCCCCCGTCTCCAACCAGAAACATCAGGGTTAAAATGCTCCTATGAACATGTGGGGCCAGTTTTACATCAATCTTGCTGCTTCCAATGAACAAAATGTAAAATTAAGACCGACATTTATTATAGTTTAATGCTAAATACCAGATAAAAAGCTAGAACACTTGCTCAGACCTTGATCATGTGGGCCACGTAGCTCTCCGGTCCTGTGTAGTCCGTCTTGTTCTTCTCTCGCACCAGGACGATGAAGTACAGGTAGTTCCAGATGTTGTGCTCCATGTTGATGTGCTCCTCAAAGGAAACGGTTTTATTATCAAACTTGTCTCTCTCCAAACCTGCAACAAGAGACGGAAAAAAGAAAACAGAGATAAGATATGAGTGGAAAACATCTGCCAGTGTTACTATGACTGGAACACAAACGTTTAATCTTATTTTAATGATTTTGATTCTTTCCAGCTGGAGCCATCAACATTCTCTGGGACTGTGAAGCTAACAGGAAGCACTGCTCTGTTACAAGCTCTGTTACCCAAGTTAGACTTTAATCTGCGCTTAAAGTCTAAGTTAGATCTGGACTGAAAAGTAAAAAGTACTTTGAAATCAATGAGACTTTTCAAATTTAGGTTTCTGTCCCATCTTGGAGCAAACCAAACCCATAAAAACCGCTGGAAAAATGAAGAAATCAATAGAATCACTCAAAATCATCTGAATTCTTGATAAAAAATCACTACATTTCCTTTTTTGTTCTAAAAATCTATGCAAAATAAATACATTTTTACTCTTATGTACATTTTTAAACAGGTTCTTTGATACTTTTACTTGCTTAGATACTTTTACTTTTACTTGAGTACCTTCTTGCCCCCGTGTGTGTACTTTTACTTTTACTGTGTACTTTTACTTGAGTACCTTTTTGCCCCTGTGTGTGTACTTTTACTTTTACTGTGTACTTTTACTTGACAAAACTCAGTACTTCATCGATGTAACTGACCGCAGATGAAGCAGGTGGTCTTGAGGATTTCTTCTTTCTTCTGCTTCTCGCTCCTCAGATCTGCAAACGTGTCGATGATGACTCCAAAGATCAGGTTCAGGACGATGATGATGACGATGAAGTAGAAGAGCAGGTCGTAAACCACACGCGCCGGAAACAGCGGCTCCTGCAAAGACACGAAATGCACAATCTGAATTTATTTGTCTTTTCTTTATATATATATATTAAAAAACACTGTACTCCAGGATATCAGCTGCATAAAAAATGAAATATTGTGCGTCAGGTGCAATAATACAATAAAAACTATCAACATTTCCTCGGGGTGTGATGCTAACTGTAAGCTCTGCTCTGTCTAAAGCTCTGTTACTCAAGTTAGACTCTAATCTGAGCTTTGTTTTAAACCATTTTGACCAGAAAGAGCAGATTACAAGAGGTGGAGGTGATTTGTGCTCTTAAACACTTCACTTTCACATGTTTGTTGAAAATCAAACACCTAAACTGGACCATCAACACCTGAAAATGTGTGTTTTTTAATCCATTTTGTATTTTTTCATAGCTTTTCAGACAATCTAAACACTTTTGGGTAGTTCTTGCTAATGGATTGTGTCATGGTGGAAACTGTCCGTGCAAAGTGTCAGGCGCTGGTGTCACGTACGTTTTTGGAGGGTTTGCGCAGCACGTCGCCCACACCTCCTCCGTTCCTCAGGCCGTGGTTCAGAACAGTGACGATGCACATGAGCAGAGTGTCACAGGCTCGCTCTGTGCTCGCCTCCTCTGCAAAACCAGAAAAAACAATAAAATCTGAATCATTCTCTTATTCCAGCAACACATTAAACTTAATCCTCCTGTTTGATTTTATTTACCACTTAATTACTTCTAGTTCTAAGTAAAAAATCTAAACAACACAAATGACTGATTATTCCTCTAAAAAAAACATAAGAATGTCTAATATCTGTGTGTGACACTCATAATCATCTGTGCAATTACCTGCATGACCAATTCAGCCCAAAAAACTATTACAAACATTCATTTAGAGTAAAGTTTCAGAATCTTTTCTCCTCACCCTCCTCCTCTTCAGGGGCTGTCAGGGCCGAGGTCTCTGTGGTGCAGCTCACTCCATCAGCAGAACATGAGCGGATAAAGTCCTGAGCCGCCTCACTCTGCTCCGCTGCAGCTGAATCACGATTAAACACGATTGATTTATTACAATTTACAGCAGCTAATGTGGAAAACATCCCCTTAACACTAACAAACATGTGACAAACTGTGTGGATCATGATATAACCTTCCTACAAACCTTTGGCAAGCTCTTGTTTCTTTGCAATATACCCACATTTCTATTTATTTATTTGTTGCTATAGTCAAATTAATCATCTCAAATTAATCTATCATTTACCTAAAGGCAAAAATACACATCAAATATTTCTATATACTGATCTATCTATATACATTCAGGCTTTAAGGGGTTTAAGGGTCCATATTACAATATTATAATGTTGTTTACTTATCACAAACAGATCCTCCATATTTAGTCTGAGTTCTTCTTCCAAACTGAAAACACTCTGTTCCACCTTGTGATGTCATGCAGTGTTACAGGAAGGTGCTGCTCTGTGTTTTTAAACTCCACACAGCTTCACTTTGGATCATTTTACTCCAAGAATTGTCAGAATCTATTAAACTAAAGGTAAAAGGAGCTGCTGAAACTACCACCACGTGACATCACAGGGTGGAACAGAGCGTTTTGAGCTTTGGAGATGTGGACAGACTCATAATAAAGTGTTGCTCAAACATGTGAATGAATCAAAACACAACTCCAGGTCTGTTTTGAGGAGGTAAAAGAGTCAAATTTAAGTCATATGCTACTTTTAAACACATCATTATCAGTTTATTCACAAAACTCAAACTCTTAGAACATGATTGGTGAGAATATTGGAGCTTTTGTTTGTGGAGAGACTCTGGTTCAGACCTGCGATCTGAGGAAGCGGGTCGACCTCCATAATGAAGTCCTCCTTTAGACACAGGAAGCCCACGATGGAGAAGAGGTAAACCAGGATCAGGGCCAACAGCGCCGTCAGGAGGATGGAGCGGCCGTTTCGAGTCACACTCTTGATCACGTTCAGCAGAGTCTCCTCCTGGTAAATCAGGTCAAAAAGCTGGAAAAAAATAGAAAAAGACAAAATAAACAGGACGTAAAGGTGCTTTTCTAGTTGAGGCTGCTTGTTTATAGCTGAGATGTAATACAAATATATCTCAGCTATTCTCCAGCCTCTTGCTATTTGTGCTACTTATTTTGAATGTATTATTACCATTTGCATTGTCTAAGCTTGCCTTTCCACAGATCTGACCCCACCTGAGCCCAGACGTAGACCCAGACTCACCAGGATGCTGTAGAAGAGCTCATGCACGAACAGGCCCAGGGTGGAGGTGAGGACGTAGGCCAGATGATAGAGGAACTCCATGTCCAGGATCATGGCCTTGTAGCCCATGATGAAGGTCCCATTGTTCCCCACGAAACTCACCACAAAGACGATTTTATTCAGCAGCTGTGGGACAGAGAGACTCAGTGAGGACGGGGGTGGGTCACTCAATACAGCAAAATGAACATTAAACATGAAAGAAAAATGGTCCCACTTTAAAACTTAGTAATAAAGCCCAGTGTCGTAGGACTGGAGACCGATTTCATTACGATAAATGTGTAAATGTCACAACAAAACCACTGAGATGATGGAACTCACTTGATTAACTTTGAAGTTGTTTCTGTAAAGTGTCAGAGGATTAAAGAAGTGGTTCTCAAACTGTGGGTCAGGGTTCAAAAAATGGGCATTTAAGTGTAGTGCAGTTTGCTTGGCCTATTTTAAGCCTAAATGAACATTAACCATAACTGTAAAATACAAATAAATATAGAAAATGACAAAGACGGTCTTGATTTGGTCTTGGTGGGCCGTGGTCTCGGTCTCATCTCGGTCTTGACATTTAAAAGTCTCAGTCTTGTCTTGGTCTTGACCTCAGAAGTCCTGGCCTTGTCCTGGTCTCGGGACCTGTGGTCTCGGACTGGTCTTGGTCTCAATTAGGGTCTTGACTACAACATTAATAAAGCATGAACAAAGACTCAATTCATAATGAACAAATCATTTATTCAGTGGATAAATAAATTGATAAATACATAAACCCTGATGGTGACGGATCAGTAAAGTTTGTTCAGTTTGTTCAAGCTTTATTAAAGGTGTTTCCCTGAATATTCCACAGTAATAATGGCAATAAAGTCATTTCTTGCACTGATTGAAGCACAAGTGTTTTATATGGATCTGTGAGGAGGCTCCCGCTCCACAGATCTGACCTGATCTGATCTTGTATGATTTATATCACCATAGTGTGGAACATCTCAGATCATCCTCCAGAAAAGTTAAACAGGGAGTTTAAAGTTGTTATTATAAAATGTGACCCAAAACGAAACCTGAGGCCTGAATGTAGCGCTGCTAAATAAATGATCCTAAATATAAAATGCACCTTGTAATGAATAAACTTGTATGGGAGAGTCTTACATTGAGCGACCCGAGCAGCAGGAGGGTGTTGGCGATGCCGAGGTGATAAACCGACCTCAGGATCATGGCCAGAGTCAGAAGTCTGAGTCCGTACTTCTGAGCCAAGAGCCCCAAGACCGTCATCCCGGCCAGGATCCAGAAGGCCATAAGCAGGACCGAGTCTTCAATGGAACCTGGATCAGACCAGAGCGACACCAGAGACATGAAGATCAGGATGAGACCAACACTGTGGGACCTTCTACCTACAAAAGCTGTGCACTGTTTCTTCAGTGAATTCTACATTTCACAAACACTTGAGTAAAAGTCATATGTTTGCATATAACTGAAATATATTTACTACAGTTCCATTAGTTTTTTGTCTTGTACCTATGCAGTAATTATACTTTATTTGACACTAGCCTCTTGCTATTTTTGGTATTTATTTTGAATCTCTTATTGCTGTTTATATTTCTGCTCCTTGTTATTATATTACATTATATTGTGATGTGTGAGCTGCTGTGTCCAAAGAATTTCTAAGTACTAGTACTAGTAAGTACTAGTAGTAGTACTAGTAGTAGTAATAGAAGTAGTACCTTGTCCTGAGTTGTATGGGTAGAAGAAGGCGATGATGAGGTTTATAAAAACAGCCAGATTAAAGGAGATGGTTCCCCACAGAGTCATCCTCCGAGAAAACCAATAAAGCACCGGCATACCTGAAAAATATGTGCACATTAGTGTTGGGTCGTTATCGGCGTTAACGAGCTGCAATGATCTGGGAATCTTATCGGGCGACATTAAAAATATTGTTAATCTATTCTCAAAGTTGTGCAGGGAGATGGGTCTATATTAAGTGAACTATGATGACTTTTTTTTTAACTTACTTTTTTAATTTATGCAAATGAGCCATGTGGTTTTAAGTTTTGATTCAAAGCTGCATTAAACACATTATAATATAAAAGGGGCTGATGTGGCTCTATAGAGGTTATGGGTTTTATGTTGTAAAACTGAGTTTATTTATGCAAAAGGTTTTTATTAATAATCTGATGCAAAGTAAAAGAGTGTAAAAAAGTCTGAATGGGCCTCGTTGCTTTACTTTCTGAAAAGTTTTGTTTACAAGAAATTTAATTTTTATAATATTTCATACATTTGTTACTTGTTTGAGAAAATTTGATTTGATTTGTAATGATTTTCCTTTGAAGCTAAAGGATGTTTTTACATGTTTTCTACATATCTCATGTTATTTTTTCACTGGATCAAAACTCTCCATCTGCTCCTGGTTCATCCATTAAATGTTAGAACTGGTCCTGACCTGGAGCCTGGTCCAGACTCACTCCTGTAGCCGTTAGCAGAGCGAGCCTCATTTGAGCGGCACTAAACACTGTGAGTCATAGCGTTAATCTAGATTAATCTTATAATGCAGATGAGATTAATCTAGATTCAAAAATGAATCTATGCCCACCATTAGTTCAAATATTGTTATAAAGAGAAAACTAAACAAAAAACTACTAGTCATGTTTTTTGGCCACTTAATCTGTGTGTTTTAAAAGGCCTAGAGCTTGTGTTTCATGTACTTACTCCTGAGTTTCTTCTGCCACTCCATCTCTCCGTGCAGGAAGGAGGTCTGCTCAAAAAAGTGTGTGACCTTTGATCCCTGCTCGTCCTGTTCTGTGGTGTTGAACACTCTGACCTTTGACTCCTCGGTCAGAAACTCACAGATGGGATGAACAGGAAACACGATCTGCTCCATACTGCGATCCTCACGCACAATCTGCAGAAACCACAAGTACGACAACTCAGACTGTCAAATATTCAATACTGCACACGGAATCACAAAACACAAATCCACTTTGTTTATATTGCACAAGTGCTGCACAGAGCTCATAAAATGAAGACAAGAGGAAGTTAAAATGCTAAAATGTGGTCACACCAGTCCTAAAACAATAAAACCAGTCACAAAACCATAAAAATCATAAAATAGTAACAAATGAAAAAAAAAGATAAAAAAATAAATATGTACAGTATTTTAGCCTTGGCGACTTCATTTTATTTTTAGTTTTTGAATTTTTATGAAACAAAGTCAGTTTAGTTAATTACTGTAAGACCTTTTCATCATTACATATGATGATAAAATACTTTTTTTTCAAAGTTTAAAAATAAGTATTTGAACACTCTGACCTTTGACTCCTCGGTCAGAAACTCACAGATGGGATGAACAGGAAACACGATCTGCTCCATACTGCGATCCTCACGCACAATCTGCAGAAACCACAAGTACGACAACTCAGACTGTCAAATATTCAATACTGCACACGGAATCCAAAACACAAAATCCACTTTGTTTATATTGCACAAGTGCTGCACAGAGCTCATAAAATGAAGACAAGAGGAAGTTAAAATGCTAAAATGTGGTCACACCAGTCCTAAAACAATAAAACCAGTCACAAAACCATAAAAATCATAAAATAGTAACAAATGAAAAAAAAAGATAAAAAAATAAATATGTACAGTATTTTAGCCTTGGCGACTTCATTTTATTTTTAGTTTTTGAATTTTTATGAAACAAAGTCAGTTTAGTTAATTACTGTAAGACCTTTTCATCATTACATATGATGATAAAATATTTTTTTTCAAAGTTTAAAAATAAGTATTTGCTCAAAACCTGTGAAAAATGCATATTCAAAAATCAATATACAAACTTATTATGTCAATACCGTAATAATTTCATCCTTTTAAAATGTATTTTTAAAATGCTAGAGGAGCTGACGTAGATGTAAAATAAAGTATATTCATGGATAAAACACATTGACATAATCAAACTATTACTATTACTATTGCTTATTATTTAGTTCTGCAAAAAAATCTGAATATTTTTCTCCAAACCTCAATCTGAGCCGTGAGCTGGTCGTAATAGTCCAGAGGGTCCTGCTCCACCACAACAGGAGGACCTCCAGACTTCAGCATCTGAGAGAGCGGCCGATTGTTCAGGTTCAACTGTGAGAACAGAAGAGGAACAGCTCAGAACCACAAGAACAAAAGAGGCTAAAGTAAAGTGCACGAGTTTCAGAAAATTAAATAAACTATCGTCCATAAAACCCAAGAGCAGATTTAAACCACAAAAGTGAAACCACAAAAACTATTCTAAACAAAATAATAATGAAGAAACATCCAAATAAAATGCTATAGTATGAAGTCTGTGTCTTAGAAGCTTTTAATTCAACCTTTTACAGCTTAAATTGTATTGTAGACCCAAAAAATAACCAAATATTTCCCAGTATTGCAAAGAAAATGTACACACAAAATGAGCACCAAATAGATTTTTCACATCCCTTGTGTTTTGAACAATAAATCATCAGAGTGCTTCATGTGCCTGGTGAGTACCATAGAGCTGAGGCCTTCGTCTCCTTCCTGTTGTCTCTTCTGAGGTTTGAGGAGGCCCTGGAGGATCTTGTTATGAGGACCGAGCTGCTGGGCCAGGATGTAGATGTTATGACCCACGTCCTGAGGAGAAACTTCTCCCTCACAGTCTGGGTCCTGCTGGTGCAGCTTCTTTATCACGTCCACCTGACGAGACAAGATGTTTCTGTTATTTATGTTCAGTCTTAGAAATCACAGTCTTAGAGGGAAGTTTGGACCTGAACACAGGAGAACAATAAACATGGACTGAAGAATAATCAAAGCTGCCTGTAAACTGGAGGAATAAGGAAGAAAGAGAAAGTTTCCTTTAATAGCCACGTCCCCTTTAAGGTGCAGCTGTATATTTTGATAAAAAACTGGTTAAAAGAGTTTGAGTAACTTAAATAAGAGTAAGATTTTTTTGAGGAAGGAATAAATCCCCTGCCCCCAAATTGTTGCCCTGATCTCAAATAAATGCCTGGTCTGAGAAGTTTTTCAAAAACATGGCTATCTCAAATAAATGCCTGGTCTGATAAGTTTTTCAAAACTTATCATTATCATAAACTTTTATCATTAATTTTATGTAGATGATTGACAAATGTATTTGCCTATTGGGAAAAAAGGTCACTGTCCCCTGACCTCCCAACTCATCTGTCTGACGTCAGGGTTTGGTCGGCCCAAAACTTATTAAAATTAAATGAAACAAAGACGGAGGTGATTCTGTTCTGATCCGGCAGAGCCTCAATGATGTGGGACCCTCAAAAATGATGCGTCCCACAGTCACCGACCTCAGCGTTGCCTTAGACACTGATTTTAAATTTGACAAACAGATCAATGTTTTAAAATCAAGTTTTTATCATCTGAGGCTTTTCTCCAGTACCAGTTCTCTCGGTCTGAGGTTGAACAGGATTCTTTCTGCGTTCTCATTGTCATGCCGACTCTCCATTAGAGCCAGCAGCAGCTTCGACGCATTGTCCTGAGGAGAAGAAACAAATGGAAATGGATTTGAACATGTTGAAGCTGAGAAGAGCATTTACAGATCAGAGCCCAGTCTGCAGGTCCAAGTCTGTGACAGACCTTGAGCTCCAGCACCATGTCCATGCGGTAACGGCACAAGGGGCTGATGTCGTTCAGGATCAGAGCCGTGATGATGTCGATGCCGTTTGACTCGTGGGTCACAATGCAAGTCTGAAAAACACGACGGAAAACTGTAAATACACAGATCTCGTGCCACAAGATCTCACTACAAAAACTGACACTAAACTAAAAAGTAAAGTGCTGGTTTAAAAGTGTTGTCTTTTTCATGTCTTGCTCTTGTGTCTTGTCTCCTCCATTTCCTTATATCACACTTTAATCAAATGTATATGTAATTTATTCAGTGGATTTTAAAATATCTCAGGTGACCCAAGTGCTTCATAAGATAAAGACACAAACAGGACTCAACAGACTGAAGTCAGTGGTGTCTCACTCCTGGTCTGGACTTGGTCTGGACCTGCTCCTCACCTGGTTCTCCTGGCAGGGCCCCTGGCAGTACTCCGTCAGGGTCTCCAGGGTCTGGGTGATGAGGGGCACGTTGGACTCATTGATGTAGAGTCCGAGGAGGCCCAGGCCCCCTGTGGTGCTGCCACACATGATGTCCAGGAACTGCAGCGTCTCACACACCAGGTTATAGTTGGTCTTATTGTTCTGATTCCGCAGGAAGTTCTGGAGACAAAGCAAGACTTGATTTAGTCCTAATTATGACAAAGTTTAGTCCACATTAGATTAGGTTCAGTCCTTTTTCACAGCTGTTTGGCTTGTGTAGAGTCTTGGCCATGATTTGATCCAGTTTTTATTGTAAATTCATGTTTTCAGGCTAATAATTCCTTCTTGATTTTAAATCGCCCAATTTACACTATTTTCTGATCTCTGTTCTAATGTTGTTTCCTCACAAACAAACCTGGATTTGTGTTTTGTTTCATTCACACATTTAACACACAAATCCTGCACATTTAGGCTTCAAACAGAAACCAATGATGTCATGTGGTCAGACAGAAACTGCTCCACTGTGTTTTTAAAGGTCAAAAGGAGCTGTTCATTTGAAAACTACAACATCACATCACAACATGGAGCAGAGCATTTTGAGCTTTGGAGATGTAGACAGACTAATAATAATGAGTTACTCCAACATGTGCGAAAGAAACAAAACACAACTCCAGGTGTATTTTGATAAGGCGACGGCTTAAAGCTCAGAACATTTTGTGTAATATACGACATTCAAGGTGTTGTGAAGCTTTTTCTCCATTCAAAATAAATAATATAGTGATTTCTACAGTGGCAGAGGCCCATGGCTACAGCTTAAAAACCATGAAGAGTCCTCACCTGCAGGTCGTGATTGTGGTTCTCACACAGCAGTTGGAGAAAGCGCAGGATGGGCTTCATGATGGTCACAGCTGGACCCATCTCAGTGTCCACCTCCTTCTGCTGAGGTTCTGCCTGAGCTGCAACCTGGTTCTGGGCCAGGAGGGACCCGGGAAGAACCAGCCCGGGGGGAGAACCTTCAGAGTAAAAGAAACAAAAATATGAACATTATGAGAAGCTTGTAGATAAAAACACTTGTCCAGTGTGTCCAGTGTGTTCAGTGTGTCCAGTGTGTCCAGTGTGTCCAG
This sequence comes from Scartelaos histophorus, assembly GCA_000787155.1. NCBI lineage: Eukaryota > Metazoa > Chordata > Actinopteri > Gobiiformes > Gobiidae > Scartelaos > Scartelaos histophorus. The sequence continues at coordinate 23,930 of KN502839.1, read as the reverse complement.
TGTGTCCAGTGTGTCCAGTGTGTCCAGTGTGTCCAGTGAGGCCACGAGCCCAGACCTGGTTCCAGCTCCTTCTCGTTGGCCTTGTGGGTCATCTCTCCCACATTCACCGAGACTGTGGCTTTAATATCCGTCTGTGCCTCCTTCATCCGGTCGTTTAGGACTTTGAAGAACTTCTCAGATTTATTATCGCCCATCATCAGTTTATAGAAGGAGTTCTGAGAGGAAATATAAAGACAAAGAGTTTGAACTTCATGATAAGAAAGTGCAAATATACTGTATTCGATAATGCTTTATGATAACTAAATAAAATAAAAAAGATAAAATAGAATAAAAACTTAATTCATAATGAAAAACAAGTTTATTAAGAATGATTCAGGCTTATGAACTACTTAATTAATACCCTAACACTAATTTGTAACTATAATTGTTACAAATTCAGCCCTTTTTAAATTAAGGCTGAAAATAGCATAGTTATCAAACATTTGCTATTTATAAAATAATAATAATGTATTATAGTGTGTGATAATATGGTGCCAGCTGTTGGTGTCTTACCTGAATCTCAGTGTTGCCTCCCTCCAGCAGACATATGGCCAGCTGGATGCTCTCCAGGAAGATCTTGTCGTTCTTGGTGCTCATCACTAAATCAGTGAACAGTTTTGTTCCTCCTTCTCGGTCCAGACGGCACTGATTCGCTGCCACCGCCGCCCAGTCCCGCTCCTGTTCTGGACCTACACCAAACACAATAAGTCTTTATGGTTAGAGGATCTGCAGATTTTGTACGTTTTATGATCCTCCATGGAGGTAATGCACTTTAGTTTTACCTGCAGACATGAGCTCAGCCAGGTCAGTTTTGGGGTTGTTCTTTTTCGTCGGAAACAGATAGTTTTGTAGCAGCACTTTCCTCAAAGCGATCCCCTGGAAAACACACAGTAAAATGAGACTCGTACACATATGAATGGACATTTTGATACTAAGGATATGTTTTTTACAACAGAATGTCATTTTCAACCCCAAAATGTTATATTTTTCCCTATTTATATGTTTTTTTCCAGTGCATAGCGAGTAGATGACCTTTTTCCTTCTATAAATTAATAAGTAAAAGCTCTTAGAACATCTACATAAGTCAATTTATCATTTATTATAGAAAAACAGAGTGAGACCTTTTCATCAAAGTCAAAAGTGCGTATAAGCATTTCCTGCAGCGTCTTCAGCACTTTAATGCACAGCTTCTCCTCGGACGACATCAGGGCTTTAGTGTGCTGGATCAATCTACAAAATACAAGAGAAGAATGCATGGACCTCTGTCTAGATTCATTATGCACAAAGATAACAGAATTATAAGAGAAGCTCCAGTGTTCTCCTCCTTATTTTGAGTCATGTTTGAGCCTCACTTGGATATGAAGCCCCCAGTCTCACAGCGCTGCCTCGCGTCCGTCCCCTCCAGAAACAGTAGTTCAGGCTGAAGCAGAACATCCACCAGGACAGAGAGCTCCGCATTCACTAAAGGTTTAAGGCGCTGCTCCAGAGTGTTGATCATGTCCTGGAATAAACAAAATTATTATTTTTTATATGCCCACGGAAAGACAGTATTGAAATGCATTGGCTTGTCCCATGTAACCATTAAAGCACTTTTATTATAATTTTAACAGAGTGCATAGGACTTTTTCTCCACTTTTTAATTTTATTACTGTAAGTTTTAATACAGCGAGCATGGTCATCTTCAGTGTTTGTTAAAGAGTTTTGGTTTAATCTAATCTGCATAAGGAGCTTTCAATAGAGCATATTTTTATCAAAAATAAAAAACATATTATAAAGCCTATTGTGTTTAGCCCCTTTCGTAGCCACCTGTAGTTTCTCAATGATGTTCTTGTAGTCCCAGGGGTTGCTCGGGGCGACCACACGGGTTGTGCGTGAAGACTTATAGAGAGGATTGGCGCGAGAGAGAGAGTTCATCGCCGAAGTCGACAACATGGAGTTGATCTGAGCCTCGAGGTCCAGAGGGATGGAGATGGAGCGACTTTTGGCTGAGACAGAAGAGACACAAGGACCAACGGTTAACACAGAAAACACAGTCTGTGTTACTATTAGAAGATCTGAGTCTTCTGTCAGGGAAAAAAAAGATTACACCTGAAATAAAGATATGGTTATTTAAAGAGGGCGGGACTAACCTCACCTGTATATAAAGAGGGCGGGACTAACCTCACCTGTATATAAAGAGGGTGGGGCTAACCTCACCTGTATATAAAGAGGGTGGGGCTAACCTCACCTGTATATAAAGAGGGCGGGACTAACCTCACCTGTATATAAAAAGGGTGGGGCTAGCCTCACCTTACTTAAAGAGGGCGGGGCAAAGCTCACCTTATATAAAGAGGGCGGGGCAAGGCTCACCTGCATATAAAGAGGGCGGGGCTAGACTCACCTGTCATGGCCAGAGTCTTGATGCAAGTCTCCACCTGAGGCCGGTGCTGCTGCTGGAGCCAGGGACAATCCAGGAGTCGAACAGACGACTGAAGCAGCTGCGTTACTATCGTGTGGTGGGTCTGAACAAGGTATCAACAAAACACAAATAAAATCAGATTAAAACAGCTGCACTGAAGAGTCGATTTAGAGCAAAGAGCTACAGCATCAGAAAAGAAAGTGGAAGGAGTCGGCTGCAGATGGAGAGAGGAGCTTTACCTGTAAACTGGTGCTATTCTCAGAGAAGGGAGAGCTGAAGAAGGCTGTGATGGTGTCAAACACCACATTAATGATGTACTTCTCCAGAACTGGGTCAGAGAGGCGCTTCTCACGTTTGTTACACACCTGAATAAATGAAATACAATAAGCAGGTTTGACCCCAACAGAACTAAACACTACAGAAAAAATAAACACGGAAAGAAAATATATAAGTTAAAATGGATTCTCATAAATGTATCACACTAGTAAATATTTGGATAACACTTGTGAGCCATAGTCATTATTTGTCTGACATCTACAGTTTACATGTCCATAAGGGTATTGCTCAATAACACAAACTTAAACAATTTGCCCTAATAGTAATTATTGTGACATCAGAATAACCCAGAAATTAGAGTCATTTATGGTTTTACCCGGGCCATGTCCACTGTGAAATCCTCAAAAAGTTTCCAAATGTGGTTGGACGTGTAGATCTCCTTCATCTCCACCTCTGTGTCCACGTAACAATGGTTTACAAAGTTCACATAGGCAATTTTCACCTGAACACACAAACATCACAAATGGTCACTGAAAAACTGTAAATGACTCATTTTTATTTCCTGCTTTAAAAAAAATAAAATAAATATTGGTCTCTATAAGAACCACAATGACCAGGTCTAAATCTGGACTTAACCTGAGTCTCACCAGTTCTACTAAATCTTTATTTTTAATATATGAAGTTGAATAGAGCTCAAACACACCTCAGTGATGCAGTCCTCATGCGTGACCACTCTCACCACATCCTCTAGGGGGAGTAGTGAGGTGCATTTGATTTCTGTGTAAACGTTCTTTCCCTCAGCACAGGCGGCTAACAGCTCCACCAGAGAAATGTGGTACCTGAAAAAACACAAACATCACTTATAGGTGCATTGTGTAACTTTTTGGTTGAGAATATAGAGGTCATTGTCTGTCTGGAATGTTCCAAAGTCTGACATTAAACTGCTCTACTTTACATTGATTCAATTAAAGAAATACTTAAAAAACAACCATTCTGTGAAACTTTCCAGACAAAGCAATAAAAAGTTATACTATGCAACTTTTAGAGCAGATTCAACGTTGCATTTAAAATAATAAAATGATAAAACAATTTCACATTAACTAACTCCACTTCTTCTCACCTGAGCGGGCTGTTGTCCTGCACTCCCTCTCTGCTCTCAGTCATGAGCTGCAGCATCACATTGAACGAGGTCTTGTCGTTGTAGAAAACCACCACATCTTCACCCGCGTTGGTCAGCTGTGGAAACATCATTCAGTTTGATTTGTTTAATCAGGTAACAGAAACTTCTTTTATTGTTTTGTAGGATTAATACAGTAGATTGTTCTGAAAGATTTGGACTTGTGGCCACACAGATTTACATAAAGATCTAATCAAAGTTAAACTGTACATTGTGCTAAAAATGAGACGTTTATTCCTTCATTCGTCCAGATTTGGTTCACAGAAGAGAAGGTTTCATTAGGTCATCTGGGCAGTTTTTGCAATCAAAATGTTTTGCCTCCCATCCAGAAACTATTTTCAATTTGACGGTGCTGCCTTAAAGCAATTGGATTTTTACTAATCTGCGTTAACAAGGGCTTAAAAATGTATCAACAAACAGGCTCCCAAACCCCAAAAAGCAATACTGGGTCAGAGCAAGATTTATTCACAAAATGTTTTCAGGTTTAAAGTAAAGTAAAGGGGTGATAAATATTTACCAAAAATACCCATTATGCATTTTTAAATACCCCATCATGTCAATTTTAGAGTTTTTGTTAAGCTATAAAGACTTAAATGAATAAAATGCAAAGTGTCTGGTCCAGGCTTGAACATGCACCTCGGTCATAATCATGTCCTGGCACTTCTTCACATATTTCCCCTCGGCCTTGATGATGGTGTGCAGGAAGTTGAGGTACTGCACATGGCGCCCGTGAGTGGCGAGGCAGTGGATGAAGTGCTGAAGGACGCTCTCCGAGATCTCAGCGCACAGTTGGTAGTTATTACTAAAGATGTGCTGCACCGTCTCTGCTTCCTGGAGCTGTGAAAACCAAGAGGAACATGTTAAAAGGCCTGTAGTGGAGTGCAATGAGTTCTCCTTAAAACACTTGTGAAAGGATCCTAGTTTATAACCTATTATCCTCTGGCTTTTGTCAGGTAGAACATGCTATTGCCACAGTGAGGGGCCCCATCAGGTTGAACATTTTAACTCAGAACTTTTATTGTTTCAAGCTCCTATATTACTCAGAATGAACTCTTTTGTGTTTTAAGTCATATTATACATGTTTTGTTTCATTCATTTGACCAGCTCTTTATTATTAGTCTGTCTACATCTCCAAAGCTCCAAATGCTGAATGTGCCACTTGTATTACCGCGACACATCACAAGGTGGAAGATTTTTTTCTGTTTAAGAGCAGAACTCAGCCTAAATATGCAGGGTTTGTGTGTTAAACATGTGTGGATTAAGCAAAACTCAACTCCAGGTAGGTTTGTGATGAGGAAACAACATTATAACATATAATATGGGCTCTTTAATGACCTTCATGTATCTTTTCATTTCAGTGTTTGTTTCAGGGCTTTGACTTCCTCCTGAATTGAGTGATTTTCTTTCTTAAACTTAAATGGATAACAGTTTTTGTCATATTTTTTATTATTTTGATTTCTTTAATGCAGTGTTATAGTTGGATAACAGTTTAATACAATAAAGGTTACACACCCCGGGGTTCAGGAACAGGCTGAGGTTCTTGTGTAGCAGTGCCTGGTTCTCCTGGTTCCCCAAACAGAACCTCTGCAGGAACTGGTGAGTGTAGCGGATGATTTCCTGCATCTTCACATCGTTCTGAAACAGGTGGGCAAAGGTGAGTGACAAATCTGACACGGTGGATATGCAAACACTATTACACCAGAAGAACTTTAAACGACCTTGTCATAAGACACTTGGAGCAGGTCCAGCATGACTTTGTGGGCGCCCATGTTCTTCAAGAGTCTCTGCTGCTTCTTCCACACTCCAGTGCTGCACATTTTATTCAAACGCTCAAGAATCTGAAGGACAAAAGTCAGTGCAAAACATGTTATCACTGGCTTTAATTAAACCTCATGTAATAAGCAAAAGTTGTTGATCATGTAATAATAATTTGAAATATAATAATCAAAATAGCTTTTAACATGAAGATATCTACACTCTGATTTGGTGACATCAAGATTCATTCATTATCTGTTTTTTAGCAGGATCTAGAACAACATAAATGACCTTGAAGAAACTGGTGCAAAACAAATCAATCAAAACAGGAAACAAACCCACGACCAGCTCCATGTCAATAGTGCTGGACACGTTTGTTTTAAAATAAAAAGAGGGTGATGGACTCAATTCTTTTACAGTGTATTTTGAGCAAAAAAAAAAAAAAAGAAATAAATAAAAAAAATCATAAAACATTCTGTGCAGAAGCCACCAGCAACTCATCAGCATCGGCCGACCAAACTCCCCAGACAAGATGAGACGACAAACGCTCTGACCTCTTTGACCCTCTGGTAGTTTTCATTTGTCTTCTCCTGTTTCTCCTTCTTCACCACAGGCTCTGCTGCTGGCACCTACAGGTCAGGAGAAACATTGGAAAAAGGACAGAAGTAGTAGGAAAGTACATACCAACCCAAACAAAGCAAGACACACATGATGTATAAGAGGTCAGTCATCCATATCCACAGACAAAGAGAAGAAACTCCAAGCCAGAGTTTGACCCGCAGCAAAACCAGCCAAGCCCCCATCCAATCTCAAGTTTAAATCAGTCAAGATTGTTGTGTTTGTTATTAAGCAAAACTACTGTTATTTAGCTGTAAAAAGACATTACAATGGAGAATGGTTTAGTTATGTTCTAATAAAGGATCGCTGCAATTCCCCAGATGACCAGTAGAGGCAGTCAAGTCACAATTCCAAATAAAGCCTGTTAGTTCATTAATAATTCGTTAGTAAATACGTTAGTTAGTTAGTTAGTTAGTTAGTTAAGTTAGTTAGTTAGTGTGTAAGGTAAAGGCAGTTCAATACATTTGTGCATATTACTTAAACTTTTTCATATCCCCTGTTCCACCTTTGCTTAACATTCATCCTCATCCTCGTCTTTTTACCTAAATAAATCCCTTCTTCCTCCCCGGGGCTCTACTCTGACTGTGTTTAAATGCAGAATCAAAATGTTGATGTTTAGCTGCGTGTGTGAAAGGTTTATTCTGCATTCTTCTCTTTTAATGTTGATTTGATGATTATTTGTGCTTTGATTAGTTTCCATGGGGTTTTGCCTTTCTTATTCTGCAAAGCACTTTTGAATAGCTCGGTGTGCTTTGTGTAAACAGTTCAACTTTCTTTTCCTTCCTCGTCTCTTCTTTTCCTCTCTCCTAATATCATCCCCAAACTCAATCCTCTTCTTTTTGTCTCACCTTGACTTTCCTCACCCTCTCACTTTCCTCTCTTCTCCCTCTACTTAAGTGTCTCCTCTTCATCCTTTAGTCTCTCTCTCCTTTCTCTCCTCCACAGTCGTCCTCACCTCCGTCTTCTCCTTCTTCTCGTCTTTTTTCTTGTCCCCTCCTTTCTCTTTCTTTTCTCCCGAATTCTTTTTTTCGACCCACAGTTCGGACTTTTCCACCAAAGTCCTGAGTCGGTCCAGATCTGCTTTGATCAGTTTGTAGTTTTCCACGTCCTGTGCAGAGATCAGCAGCTGCACCTGTCAACAGAGACACAAACTTTAAGAATATCTTATCTAAAGATGTATTATTATTATTTATGTGGATTTAGAGCACGAAATGACACCAAAAAGAGGCTCTGTGCACAGTAGCACGCTCGCTAGCTCACTGTGTCTAAAAACTAACATTTTTATTACAATTTTAAAACATAAAATAAATAACCTATTAAAATTCAAATTAATTAAAATAAACACCACCATATTATTTTTATGTGTAGAAAACTAAACTAAACTAACAAAATTAGCATTAGCATTAGCATTGAGACACAAACATCTCTCTTTTCAAACACAGTATACACATACTCCACTGAAGCATTTGTTTACTTGTTTATTTGTGTATTTTTTAACATGAACCCTCAGCTCCCTGTTCAGTAACTTATCTTTAAATTTTTATACATTTTCGCACGACTTGGTGAAACCCACATAGAGATAAAATTGAACAGGAAGTAGTGACGCTCACTGTGGTGCACAGAGCAATTAGCAAAGGAAGAAAGAACAGCCATTTTATGGTAAATGACCATGAGCTGTAACTTTAGAGGTGGGTCTGTCATTTGCTTGTTTCTGTGGATGTCAGTTTTCCAGCATGTGACATTAAACAGCTCTACTTTACATTTATTCAATTAAAGGTGATTTTATAGCTCAAAAAGTGAGGTTGGCTCTCCACAGATCTGACCTCTAACTTGGTCTGGTTTGGTCTCAATAAAGATAGAAAGGTTTAATACTGTGAAACACTGCGGACAAAGATATAGCTCCTTCATGGAGAAAACCACTTGGTATTTTAAATGTAATGTGGAAATAGATTTTGTTTCTGCATTTATCAACAGTGTTGGGAAGTAAATGAACAAGTAAATGAACACATCAGATGAGGCCTAATTCTTCAGAGCACAAATTGATTTGCCTTTACTAAATTGAAAGGAATACATGATGGTTGTACTTCATGCAGTTTTGGTTTTGAACAATATTAGTGAAAATAAAAGAAAACAGCTCTTGCCGTGTGATGTGTGATTTTTCTTTTGTCTCTAGTTAGACATAAATTAATGCATAACAAATAGTGCAACACAAATAAAACTGTTTGCAATGATTTCATGTTTTTACACTATAATAAGATGCAACATAATGTGAAAGTATTTTAAGTATTCAGAATACTGTACTCTGATTGTACCATGTATTACAAAATGCATTTTAAAGCAGGTATTTACAATATTGTAACTAAATACATTTTAAAGTATTCTCCCCATCACAGTTTATTGTATAAAAGTGCACAGTCGCTGCCAATAAAGAAGGGAACAAGCTGCGGGGTCAATATTTCTAATCAGACCTGTCACACCACAATTTCCAGCGGGTGATTATTGAGCTAATAAAACATTCTTTGAGGTACGCGTGGACACAGATCTTGGTACTTTCAGTGTCTGTACCTGTTTGAAGGTGTGTAGCAGCTCCTGTCTCTGGCTGAAGTGTCGGAACAGCAGTTGCAGCGCCCCGGACACTAGGGGGGGGTAGTTGTGCATCGTGAGGTGTATCAGGACCCGAAGTAACATCCTCCCACCTTCATCATCCACCTCCAGCACACTGTTCCCCTTCCTGTGCACAGAAATATGGATTCATCAATGCAAATAGTGTGTTTGTATTGTTTTCCTACTTCCTGGACTCACCCAACTCCAAACATGGCCTCAGCCTGTTCTCCAATCTGCAGCAGGTTTATGGCGGCTGAAAAGGGACAAAGAACAGATTAAACTTTCATCAAGACTCAGATCATCGTCTCCTGGAGTTACTGTTATTGAGGTCGCAGCATTATAACATGGCTTAAAGCAGCTCACAAGAATCATTTTGTGTAATATTTTGTGTATAAACTGTGGTCATTTATGGACTTGGACTTGGCTCTGGTCAGCTCCATGTTCTGGTTTTAGTCCAAGTCTTACCTGCAGTCTCCATATTGGTTGTGGCATCAGCGTCGGCCATTGGGTAAACCTCCACAAACTCCTTTTTAAACACCGACAAAAGGAAGGAGAGCCGGTAATCCAGACGCACATTCAAGATAAACTGGAGACAAAACAACAGACTCAGGTTTATACCGGGTCTTAACAGAACAAAACCTGGATTCAATAGATGTTAAACCTGCAGGATCTCCAGGATTTTGAGCTTGGTGTCCATCACAGTCAGGTCCATGTTCTCGATGCTGTCCTTCCCTCGCTGTCCTTCCAGTGCCGCCCCCCTCTGTCCTGGTCCACCAAATATGGACTGTTTCCTGTTCAGCACCATGGTGGACATCATCTGGCCCATGCCGTGGATCGACCTCTTTACATTTTTACCTGCAGATATCAAACAAACACAAAACATTCACTTATGACTGGGTGTTAATTACTATTATATCACGTAAAATGTATTATTTTGAGCCTGTAGCCATTTTAATGTTGTGAGCTCGTCAAAAACATACGCGGAGTTGTATTTTTTTCATTCACACATGTTTAAGTCCACATCTCCAAAGCTCAAAATGCTCTGTTCCACCTTGTGATGTCATGAACCAGTAGCTTTCAAGTTTTTTTTTTCAAAGTAGAAATTGGCAATTCCAGGACTGAAATCATCCAAATGAACCTAGTGAAAGGGTGTGTAGTTTAAAAACACAGTGGAGCACTTCCTGTATTACCTACCATATGACATCACAAGGTGGAACAAAGTGTTTTCAGTTTGAGAGAAGAACTTGAGAAGAACTAAACGTGTGAGAATGAAACAAAAACAACTCCAGGTATGTTTTTTGATGACTTAACATTATAGAATAGATCAATAAATAACATAACATTTAAATCTTGGATCATTTACAGTGAAATGGACTTTTTATTATGCAATGTTTAGTATTTAGTTTTACCTGCAGACTCGTCGTGGAACATTGGTCCGCTGTGTGCAGGATTTGGTCGACAGTCGATAATCCCCAACAACGTCCGGGTCAAACGTAAAAGCTCAAAGAAACTGTAGAAACCGAAGTAGATGAGGTGACGCGCCAAACTCACCACCTGCAATGTAACGTCCAACGTTTATGTTTCTGATTTTGCAACAGCGCCCCCTAGTGTACAGCGACCCCGAGCGCTAACCTCGTATGTGAGTTTGTTCTTCTCCTCGTTGTGGAAAGGTAGATCATCGTTCAGAACATTGTTGAGATACTCCTCCATAAAAACCATGGTGTTGGAGAAACGGTTCTTCTTGTTGTCTCGACTGTCATCCATGTTTGAGTCGTAACTGAAGATAAACAGATAAAAAAACACAACATTGGCACAAATAGACTTCAGTATAGTAAATATTACACTTGAAATTCCATGTTTTAAAGTTGTTATAATCCTAGTTTTAACATTTGTGATTCTGGTTCGGTCCTACAACATCTCATGGCTTCCTAATCTAACCGTTAGCATTTTTAGCAAGTGAATATTCAACTCTCACTCCTTGATCGTAATCGCGGTGGGAATCTCCGTCCACAGCCGAGCGAACTTGACCGGGGTGACCAGCTCCTGGGGGTCTCGGTCCACATGAGCGTGAAGCATGAGTCTGCAGAAGGAGGCGCGGAGGTCAAAGGGCAGCATTTCATCCATTATGCACAGGAAGATCAGATCCACGTCCAGCTGCTTGGAGATCTCATCTATAGCCAAGTACTGACGGTCCAGGCACATCCGGGCGAACAGCTTCAACTGGTACCTGCCAGAGTTAGAAAACAATAATGGTTAAAAGTCCTATATTACACAAAATTGATTCTTGGAACTTTTAGCCATGTTATAATTCTGTTACCTCCTCAAAACACACCAGGAGTTGTGCTCAAAATGGCTCAAAATGCTCTGTTCCACCTTGTGATGTCATGAAGTGGTAGTTTTCTACATTTAGTTTAGTAGAAATTGTGATTCTAGTGAAGGTGTGTGGATTTTAAAAACACAGTGGAGCACTTCCTGTATGGCCACATGACATCACAAGGTGGAAAAAAGTGTTTAAAGTGTTTTGTGTAGGAGAAGAATTAAATGTCTAAATGTCCAGGATTTGTGTGTTAAAATGTGTGAATGAAACAAAACACAACTCCAGGTGTGTTTGTGATGTGAAGACAAGATTAAAACTAATCAGAAAAGAGCAGAACATGTTTCTTTACCTGTAGTAGGTGAGCACGTTCTCGTCATGGGCGTTCCCTTGTCGGGCCTCCTGGGCCAGCTGTCTGATGCTCTTCTCCTGATGCTCGTTGGTTTTATCTGTCCACATCAACCACACCTACAGGACGCGGTATCAAACACAGACTCGTATCAATATTGCATCTAAAATATCAACAAAATTGGACCTATTTTATTTTCTGTTCTGGTCAGAGTCTCATAACGGACCTCATCCTCGTCTCCAAACTCGTCCAGGTATTCCCCAGTGCCGGCACTAGGGGGAGTCTCCTTAGGGACGCGGCGTCTTCAATCAAACACATACAGAATTTAACTGAATATATTATTATACTTTAGTCTATATTTACTATGGTAAGACGTCTCATTCAAACTGTATTGGGATGTGTCATTACGAGTAGCACCACAATAGTAAGAATAACACTAAGTGTAAAGAAGTGGAATAAGTTGATGAGGAGGGGACAGTTTTTAAATGTGAAGTTATTTGGAGGCTCAGGTCAGCGATGTCCATTATATTATAATATATATATTATAAATGCAGCCTGGGGTCTCACTCTGTCTTGATGAGGATGTCTTGGTTCTTTGGATCCAAAACACATTTACAGATGAGCTCCTGAGTCACTGGAATAGCCACATTATTGGACACACACAAGTCTGACAGGTAATCCAGAAACCTGTAAGAAAGAGAAACTCTTTATGAAGATGCATATACACATATACACATATACACATATACACATATACACATATACACATATATACACATATACACATATACACATATACACATATACACATAAACACATATATACACATATACACATATACACATATACACATATATACACATATACACATATACACATATACACATATACACATATACACATATACACATATACACATAAACACATATATACACATATACACATATACACATATACACATATATACACATATATATATAACATAGATAGAAGAAAGAGCAGCAAAAACTGTGCTTTTTAAGGAAAATTAATTCTTTAACATCAGTAATGTTCTTATGACCTTTTTTATCAGATGCAAAAGGAAAACTTCTATTTGTCAAACGGACACAAGTTTATTTGGTTTGGCTGTTCTTCAGTTTTTCTTCTGCTTTTCAGAACTGAAGAAGCAGCTTGATGAGTGAAGAATAAATAATTGATAATTGATAAACTGAATTTCTCCTTTTGCCTTGGAGGCTCCCTGTAAGACTGAGGGACTCTACACACACCAGAGACTTTTACTGAATCACACATATATACACATATACACATATACACATATACACATATATACACATATATATATAACATAGATAGAAGAAAGAGCAGCAAAAACTGTGCTTTTTAAGGAAAATTAATTCTTTAACATCAGTAATGTTCTTATGACCTTTTTTATCAGAGGCAAAAGGACAAATTCAATTTGTCAAACGGACACAAGTTTATTTGGTTTGGCTGTTCTTCAGTTTTTCTTCTGCTCTTCAGAACTGAAGAAGCAGCTTGATGAGCGAAGAATAAATAATTGATAATTGATAATTGATTTCTCCTTTTTCCATGGAGGCTCCCTGTAAGACTGAGGGACTCTACACACACCAGAGACTTTTACTGAATCTGTTCTTGCATTTTGTGTTGTCTGTTGGTTCAGTGGTTTTAGTAGAAATCGTCCGGCTTGGTTAAAGTGGTGAGATTATAGTCTTACAGTGGTCCAGGAGCTGTGGGACATGTAACAGAAGAGTGATTTACAAGGCCCAACACATAATGGAGAGTCCTGACCACACACCACTGTGTGACCACTGTGTGTCTGACACTGTGTGTCTGACACTGTGTGTGTGACACTGTGTGTGTGACACTGCTGTACAATAATCCACTGGGACAATAGGAAAGTTGAAAGTTGAAAGAGGTAATACAAGTAGTAGTAGTGATAGTCTTTAGTAGTAGTAGTAGTAGTAGTCTTTAGTAGTAGTAGTAGTAGTAGTAGTAGTAGTAGTCGTCATCTTTAGTAGTAGTAGTAGTAGTAGTAGTCTTTAGTAGTAGTAGTAGTAGTAGTAGTAGTAGTAGTCATTAGTAGTCTTTAGTAGTAGTAGTAGTAGTAGTAGTAGTAGTAGTAGTAGTAGTAGTAGTAGTAGTAGTAGTAGTTCTCACCTGGGTTCTCTGTTCCTTCGCACCAAACTGACAAATGTTTCCACCTCGGTCTTGGTGATGTGTTTCTCCAGGAGTTTTCTGTTGTTGTGGAGCAACGCGGTGATGGTGTCTTCAGCTAAAATGTCATAACCAATCTGACTCTGCATGACTCCAAACTGCTTTGCTATGTGCTCCTGCAGAGAGATCAGGTTATATCCAGGCTTTTTCAATAGTTCAGTCCTGTATTAGTCCTGGTTCAGACCTGGTTCTTGCGGTAGTCGTCTTGGGAGTGTCGGAGAACTCTGTAGCACAGACGCAGCATGTATTGGTAGGGAGCATTCTTCTGGTCACACAGTTCCTCCAGACGCAGCAGAGGACCTTCCCCTTCACCTCGGTCTTTAAATGGAGCCTTCAGGAGTCCAAAGACCTGAGAGAACATTTAGATTCAGATCTGAGTTTGCATGGTCAGTGGTGAGGGCTTCTTTGACCAGCCACTTCCTTCTACATTGTGCTCGAATTTTGAAGGATCTAGAACTGGACCATAGAGAGTAAAACACCTCAGTCCAGACTCGAGATGATCCAACCACAGGTGCTTATTTGTATCATGTGTCTCTCAAATGCAGCAGACATCTCCTCTCCATAATTTTCATGTCGTTCATAACAAAGCAGACTATAACTTTCTTTTACCTGAGATAAACACCTGTCACGCACAGTAGTCCAAAATTCTGCAGAATGTCTTTTATCCTCAATGAACTGGCATATTTTAGGTTGATGGGATAAACCAGGTCAAACTCGCACATTTACAGGGGAACTGAACCATAACTGAGCTGACAACATCTGCGACGCTACAAAAGAAAGATCCAGACCTGTTTGAGGATGTTCTGCTCCCTCATCAGCTTCTGTCTTTCTCGGTTTGGTTTGGTCATCACCACGTCCAGCACCGGCTGTCCACTGTTCAGCACATCAGCCACGAAAAACACCAGATCCTCCAGAAGCTTCACTGCAAACCTGAGGAAGCCAAAAATGCAAGGGCAAGGTCAAAAAAGGCCCTAGATGACACACTCTTCAGCTTTAAAACATGTTACAGTGTTGTTATCTCCTCAAAAAGTTGTGTTTTCATTCACACATGTTTGACTAATGAATCGCTAGTTTTCCAGGACTCTTAACCAAATGATTCTAGCTAAGAAGTATTAATGTAAAAACACGTTGGAGCACATGACATTACCACATTTTAATGTCTTAATTTAAAGATGTGAAGAATGAAAAAAAAATAATAATAAAAAATCCAGGTATGTTTTTGATGAGGAAACAAAATCATTCTAACATAAATCAGAGAATAGTGTAATATTTCCTCCTCCTCACCTGCGGTCGTTGGGGCTGATGAAGCCCTGGTTAAACTGGTCCACCACGGCCATCAACATGGCCGAGGCGTCGTTGGCAAAGTCCAGGTCTCGGATTTCCATGACTGGGACAGACACAATAGCGAAGGCCTCTTTGTCCTCTTTGGTCGGACATGTCCCCAACTGAAAGACACATGACACACATATTAAATATGAGATATGGTTTGTATTCTCACGCCTTTTGTTTATTGTTTTTATTTAGGACTAATGCAGAGTGCCACAGTCCAGGGGTGTGGTTTTGGAGAGAGATCTTTGACTGTTTTTTGCCCCTACGACATGAAACTTGGCAGTGCACAGGCCTGTGTGGTCACCATGTCGCCCTGTGAACATGAGCTCAGCCGGGTGAGCGGTTTGGACTTGTGAAACACACAGACGCTCCTTGCATTAGTTGTTAGATTTATTCTCTTTTACTGTCTTGGTGTTTATTGTCTTACTATGTAACTAACGTGATTGGGGGTTTGTCACCTGCTTCTTTCTGTAGTTATGCCTCTGCTGCCTGGAATGTTCCAAAGTCTGGCATTAAACTGCTCTACTTACATTTATGACACTGCAGGTGGTTTTGAGCTCAAAAATACCCAGAAGAACATTCTGACAGTGAGTGGAGTTGCCTCTCTGCAGATCTGACTAGTGACTGATTGTGGTTTGGTCTCCATGAAGATAGGAAGGTTTAATGCCACATTGTGGAACATTCCAGACAAAGAAATAACATCTTCATGGAGAAAAATGATTTGATGGACACTCCACCAGAAAAGTTCATTTGTCTGTGCAGCATTTTGGAAACATGTTTATATGTTTATACTAGAAGAAACAGAAAGTCATTAGTGTTGGAGATATTGGAGATACAATCTTAGTGAATTACCTTTGGACTAATAAATAAACTATTTCTGATCTAGTCTTTGTTTTACCATGAGTCTGATGGGACGCTCCTCGTCCACGTCGATGGGGACGTTGGTGCTCTGGATCCAGGTGTTGGTGCACAAGTGTCTCAGACGCACATAAGAATTTCTGTTGCAAACAAACGCAAAAGCAAATCAGATCCATGTTTTATTCATGTGCACACAGCTCAGGTAACAGAGCTGTGAGCACATGTCTGAATCTGAATCTGATGACTAATGCTGCAGACGGGTTTAAATGAGTTTGAACCTGGGCACAAAGGAGTCTGTCTTCTGGAGGGTTGTTGGGTCCAGTTCAAATAATGAAGCGATGTCGTTGCCGTGAGGAACGGCCACCAGTTTGTACTTGATCCTCTCTCCATGAGAGCGTTTCTTACTGCGGCTGCCGTCCATCTGCAGGTCAAAGGGCTCAGGGTCAGACTCACTACAGCCTCTCAGGTAATGAAAACATGTATGAAATGTGTTTAAAGAATCACACGTCTTTAAAGGCTGTGCAACTTACAGAAGACGTGAGCTCCAGGTCTCCTTTGTATCCAGGGTTTTCCTGTAATGCAAAAAAAAACCCAACATGACAAAAAATGAATCACCAGTTTCTCACGTTTATATTAATGTGAGGTGTGAGATCTCCACCTGGGTCTGCATCATGTTATGGTTTATTTTATTTTATTGGACATAATCTGACACTATGGCTGATTCCACAAGCAGACACATGTTAAAAGAGTTCAATAAAAATAAAATAAAAATAAAATAAACTCTTCTACATGTGTAAGGATTCTGTAGATGTTTACCTCAGCAGCCAGGTAGTTCCCTGTCGCCAGGTGTTTGAACCTGTACAGACTGTTCCAGTGTCCAGCTCCTCCTCTGCAGGGGTCATGATGAACCACCTGAAAAACATCTTCATCATTCAGGCTCCAGTCCATGACCAAACCATAACAAACAGGAGGTTTATGGATAAACTTGAATAAAAGGGAATAAAACTAAAAATAACAGAGCGTTTGTATCTCAATGTTCAAGATCTTCAAGAAGTATAATTTAATAATGACGTGTCACAATCAGTTAGTCAATTAGCAATGTTTAAATATTTCTTCTATAAATGCTCTAAATGCAGAAGTGCATAAAGGAGTCATGTCAGGTGGTGCTGCTGTGCTGCTCATCATGTCATTTGGCACAGGGTGAGTCCCACTAAAGGGTTTTGGGTCCTGAGACCGAACGGTGCTGAGTTGAAACAAAATACCCTGAACTCATATTGGCCTGAGGTGTGTAAGAAAAATCACAGTGAGAAAAAGGCAGCAGGAGGATCCCGGCGGAGGAGTGTGGTGAGTTTCATACCTCGACCTCCCACAGGGCGTTGGAGCTGGTGGCAGACGTGGCCGACTGTCTCAGGGTGGTTCGTAGAAACACGTGCAGTTTGCTCTTGTACTCGTCACACGTGAGGAACTTTTCCTGCTCAGCGTGAAATAAACGCACCACATCACCCTGAGAGGCAAACAGAAGAACGTTTAGACACAAAATATCACCAGGACACTGAAAAATTATTTAATACTGAGAAATCATTAATGGTGCATTGTGTAACATATCTGGTTTAGAGTCTTTCAAATACTTTTCTCTATGGAAATGGAAATGCCTGGAATGTTCCACAATATGGCATTAAACCTTTCTATCGTCATGGAGACCAAACCAGACAAAGTTACAGGTCAGATCTGAGAAAGGGCCACCCTGCAGCTTTAGGCTGGAGTTGATTTTCTAGATGTTTTTGAGCCTTTCTATCGTCATGGAGACCAAACCAGACAAAGTTACAGGTCAGATCTGAGAAGAGGCCATCCCGCTCACAACTAGAACGCTTGATTTTCTAGATGTTTTTGAGCTATAAAAACACCTGTAATTGAATAAATGTAACAAACTCCCAACCAAAAAGTTACACAGTGCAGCTTTAGGCTGGAGTCCTTATCCATTGTTTTCATATAAACATGTTTTTGAGTGCAAAAATAACCATGGGAGTTATATCATGTATCATAACTCCCCATGCTCCATATTTAGACTCACCCCCTTCAGGACCTCCTCTCTGTGGTCACTGAACATCATAAACAGGTTGATCTTCCAGCTGGTGTTGCAGTTCACAGAGTTCACCTATAGGGGGAGACAACATCTCATCCATATGGAGGATTTTCACTATATAAGGCCCCTGGGAGGTGCACAAATGCACAAGCTTTTTTACCTCTTTGCAGCCTGGATGGTCGGTCAGCTCATAGTTTGAAGCGTGAAGAGGCTGACCAGCATTGACTGGGTTCAGAATCACTTTGTCCCCAACTACAACCTGCAGCACACAAATAAGAAAAGAACTGTGGTTTTTAGGAATGGCCCAAAGTCGATACTGGCAGCACAGAAAACACGCTGGAAAAGGTTCTGGTGTATTGATGTAATAATAATAATACTAACTGTAACTGTTTGAACTTTTATTTATGCAAAGTTATTCAGTAATTACTTGAGAGATAAATAACATAATACATTTGGATCAGTTTTGTCTTATTTTATTTTTATATAAAGAAATAAATGCTGTTTTCAGTCTCTGGTGTTGGTTCAAACTGGGAATCAGCTTAAAGCGAAAATCAATATCAGAACTGAAAAAGCTTGATTTGTAGTAACAGCAGTAGCAGTAGTAGTAGTAGTAGTAGTAGCAGTAGTAGTAGTAGTAGTAGTAGTAGTAGTAGTAGTAGTAGTAGCAGTAGCAGTAGTAGTAGTAGTAGTAGTAGTAGTAGTAATAATAGTAGTAATAATAGTACATTATCCCCATTGGCTCGTAGTTTCCAGAATGGTTGTATGAAGAGCCAGGAGCCCTCGTTGCCGGTCCCGTCCAGAGTGACCCTCATGGCGTTTTTCTCCAGCAGAGCAGGCAGACGTTTGTTCACCGTCAGGTATTTATTACTCTTCATGTGCAACAACTGAAACGCACACAACACACAACACACAACACATTTAAACCATGTTATCATGTTGTTTCCTCATCAAAAACAGACCTGGAGTTGTGTTTTGTCTCATTCACGTGTTTGTGTGACTCTTTTTTTATCTGTTTACACCTTCAAAGCTCAAAATGCTCTGTTCCACCTTGTGATGTCATAAAGTGGTAGTTTCAAGTGAACAGCTCCTTTAACCTTTTCTTCAGTAATTTCCAGGTCTGAAATTATCCAAATAATTCAGGTGAGTTTTATGGAGTTTTAAAACACAGTGGAGCACTTCCTGTTTCATCGCACTACATCACAAGGTGGAACTGGGTGTTTTCTGTTTCAGGGAAGAACTCAAATATGTCTAACACACACACCCTGTGTATTTATGGTGACACAAAAGACAACGAAACAATATTATAACATAGATCAGGAAATAGAGCAATATAGAAATAGAGCAATACAGGCCGTTTAAACCAGGTCTAAACTAGAACTAAACCAGGACTGGGAAAACTCCTATGAGCAAAACAGGCACTAATTTAACAAAAACTGAGGATTTGAATTCAGAATTTTGTCAGATCCTACTTCTGTGTGAAAGTCACTTTCTCTGTGAAACTCTGACCTCTTATGTAAAGTCATATAATTCGACTCTTTTACAGTTCTGTCATTTCAAACCTTCTACACACAAACTGCACCACAGCAAACACACTTTATATGTTCAGTTCAACTGTATTATCTCCGCTAAGGAGATGATGCGATCAAGTCAGGATTTCTTGGAAAGTACTGGACGGATCTTCATGAATTTTTTACCAGAGGTAAATCTTGGGCGAAGGACGACTCCATTAAATTTTGGTGATGATCTGGAATCTAGATCTGGATCTGGATCTACAATCTTAGTGAGATTTCTCTGAAACTACTGGCCAGACTTTCATGAAATTGTCACCAGAGGTAGATCTTGGTGCAGGGACGAGTCCGTAACATTTTGGTGATGATCTGGATCCAGATCTGGATTCTGTGCCCACATCATCACAGATCAGAAATCTCAGGTTGCTCTTGGTGCAGCTCATTTCTGTGCAGGCTTCTGTTGGTGAGTCTGCAGGTCTTGAATGTGGTTTGTGGTTTGTGGGACAGACTTGAAAATAAATATTTACAGGTCAACGGCCTTTACATATGGAAAGAGATTCAAACCAATTAATTATCAGAAATATACAGAGTCGTCTTTCTGTCTTTCTTTGTTAAATACTGTTTTTATGGTTGATTACATCTGTCTTCAACCTTCCTCCAGTGAGATGCCTTTGCAAAACAAAAATGAGAGTTGCAAGTGTATATACAGTATATAAAGTATATACTGTATATACAGTATATACTTTATATACTGTATATACAGTATATACTTTATATACTGTATATACTGTATATACTTTATATACAGTATATACTGTATATACTTTATATACAGTATATACAGTATATACTGTATATACTGTATATACTGTATATACTGTATATACTGTATATACTGTATATACTGAGACTCAGGACACATACACAGAAAGATAAACTACAACTACACACTGAACTATTGCAATAATAATGTTTACAGAGTGACAGGAAGGGGAGGAGCTTAAACTAAAAGCTGTCATCCAATCAGAGAACAGAACGCCCCTCGCATTTTCAATACACCCAGGTGATTGGTTAGAAACAGCGAGATGGGCGGCGACACCACAAGTAACGTTTTCATTTGGGGCTCAGTGTTTAGACCATTTCCCAACCCAAAGTCTGCGGTTCAATCCTGGCTTCAACCAGGACCATGATGTCACTGTGCACTTGAGCAAGACAGTTAACCCGCCTGAATGTGTGAGGCATGATTTTGTCAGTCTACCCCAGGGCAGACGTGACTTCAGTGTGAGTCAATGAGTGACTACAGTGCGGCGCTGTCATTATGTTTACACCTGTGTGTGTGACGGGCAGATTCCTCTGGGCTGATTCATGTGCTTGTCTCGCCCTTTTATCGTGAACCCTGTCGCTCTTGGACACAACAATAGAAACTTATCTGCATCTTATCAGCGTCCAAGATGTCCGTCCATATCCCATTTTGGTAATAATTTACTGACCAAAGTTAATCCAAAATATCTCATAATATTAAACATATATTTTTTATATAAGGCTGTTTTAATGACTTTAAATGATAAATGGGATATTCTTGTACAAAATGCTGTTTGTGTTTAAAGGAAATTTTATTTTCAGTCTGTGCCTCATTATCAGTTGTCGGGTATGAACAGACACATAGAGCCAAAGTATAGACATTATAAGGCATTGGCAGTATAAAAAGGCGATGTGGCTAAAGCGCTCAAATCTATAATGTATCTCTATGTATTTGATCCTAAATCTGCACTGTTCATGTAAAAACAACAATTTACTCAGAAAAAGCACCTGGAAACAATCTGCACAGTGACTCTGCTGTCGTCCATATAAACCTCTATAATCTAAATAAAATGATTAGTTGACTAATACAAATTTTGAGTCGCTCAAATGAACGAGAATGTGAAATACTCTTTACTGAAGTACAAACCTAACACCTTTACTGTAGTGTGTGGTTAATGTATGTGCAGTGTGCCTGACAGGGGTGAGGCAGGTGTGGCTCTACACACTGTGTCTATATAAATGCACCAGGCCCACTTCACCTGTGTGATTATGACAGATAAATATGTGTGTGTGTGTGTG
>JACN01103953.1:0-10093 GCA_000787155.1 Scartelaos histophorus | reverse complement strand
TTATTATTATTATTATTATTACATGAATGGTTCCTTCATTATGGATGGGTCAAACGCCAAGGACAGTAAAGTGAACCTTACCTCACCGTCCTCTTGTTCACGTACAGTATTGTCTGATATTAGGAGGATCCAGAAGGTGTTTTCTGTCAGAGTTTTGTCCTAAAACATGTTCTTCTTGTGTGCAGAGTGCTCCTGTGCCTGCTGCTGTAAGTTTTTCTGGGCATGCCTGTTTGATGTCCCCCGGAGCTGCATGAAATGTGAATGTTTGGACCTGTGCACTTCATCGGGCATGTGTCTTTGGTGTTTCTGTATCCCCATGTTACTTTGTTGTCCTCATCACTAAGGTCTGTTCACCTGGTTTTGGTTGTCTTCTACCACCATTCAGCCTCCTTTTCAATAAGTCTACTTTTTTGTTCTTTTTTTCGATAATGCCACAATGAAAAATTACATTTACATAGAAAACAGGATTTTTTTCTCACAAAGACCTTTTAGGTATTTGTACTTTTGGGCTGCAACATATTCACACTTCTCTGTCTGAAGTTCTGCTACTCAAGTTAGACTGACCAATCTGACCACATGGAACTAACTTAGATGAAATTACAACATGGGAGCTGATTTGTGCTGTTATTTTTTCATTTGAACATCATATAACTTTAGCACAATGTCAAAGCAAAGTATCATTTGCTACTTTGATTCATAAAATTGATAGAATTGTTTAGAGAAAATTGCTACTCTACTGCAAGTTTTACTTCCCCAAACATCCTCAGTGCATTTCTTCTGTTTCTGTTTGGATCAGCTGTGGTAAAGTGTTTGTGAATAAAATCATTAAATATAAAATGCTAATGTGTGCTCACTTGATGTAGATACTCCAAATCCCTGTAATCCTTCTCTGTAGGTGTCTAAAAGCAGACCTGAGGGTGAAATAGAGTTAAACACAGGGCTTCCCAATAAGACCCACCACAATAATGAGGCCTTCAAATAAAAATAAAAATAAAAATCTATTTCAAACACTTGCAAAAACATTGTCAAACAGCACAAATGTTCATGTTAAAAAATTGAAAACGGAAAAAGAGGGAAATGCGGGAGTGAAAGTAAAAAGAGTGAGGGGAAAGCAAGAGGAGAGGAGAAAACTGAAGACTGAAGATTATCCACAACACTGGGACAAGTGGAATAAATGAAAAGGAGAAAACATGAGGGTGCAACACCAAGAGGAGGAGAACAGTGGGAGGCTGAGGGACAGGAGTGAGAGCGGCCGTGGTGTGGGGAGTAGTGGCTGAGGGGCCGTGGTGTGGGGAGTAGTGGCTGAGGGGCCGTGGTGTGGGGAGTAGTGGGTGATCCTCTGCCCTGGGATATGTCAGTTGCAGCTTGTCCTCTGACTGATCCTCTGCATCCTCTTTCATTCATTACAGTTTCATAACACTGAGGAGCACTGGGCATAACCCCGAGTTGAAATAAGGGATATTAGAGATATTATTTACAGAGATATTCCTAAATTTCCTTCATCAGTGTGGAGTACATGACTGCTGCACTGTGAAGCACTAAACCAATGATTATTTAGTTTTAAAAAGTAAAAGTAAGTTGGTTTTAAACAGTAAACTAATGAAATACAGTGAGGATCATTAAAGATGCAAAAAAAAACCAAAAACCAAGGCACTCAGCGGTTGAAATAAAATGTCTTTATTAATTTACGGCGTGTCAAAATGGACAAGTTTAAAAGTGCCGACGCGTTGCAGCCTATGACTTTCCTCTGGGGACAAACAGAATTCTGAGTGAACCATGTGAGTTAAATACAAGAAACCACCAACAGGGCGGCTCCACCTGGAAGAGAAGGTGTGCTGTGGAAGGTGCTCTAAAGAAATGCTACTTACTTTTACAAAGTGAAAGTTGTTTGCTTTTAAACAGTAAACTATTAGAACCATGTGAGGAACAAGTCTGTAGGGTCATGTAGTGTGTGTGAGGCCGGGTCCTCTGGGTGCAGGTCTGCAGTCTGACTCTTCTGAGGGTCACTGTGGGACAGTGAGTCAAAAACACCACTAAGTGACAGTGTTAACATCAATACAAAATGACCAAATTTACTATAAGTGAGTAATGTTATAGTTCCTATGGCGACGGGGTGGTTGCTGCTTTTGTGGCCTCCTGGTTCACACACTGAGCTTTGATTTTTCCGAACTCTGCTGCTGCACCAGGGTTCATGGGCAGTGGTGGTGGGTCAGCGATGGTCTGGGGAGGTACCAGGATGGAATCCTTAAACCCACTGTCAGACCCTACACCGGTGCAGCAGGTCCTGGGTTGTTCCTGATGCACGACAATACCTGACCTCATGTGGCAAGAGTCTGCAGGCAGAACCTGGAGGATGGAGGGATGATACAGTTGAATGGTCCTCACCATCACATGACTTAAACCTGACAGAACACTGGGACAATATGTGTGGGTCCACCAGATGCTGCCTGATTGCTCCTCAGACTCTGCTTTTGTTTCTCAGACATTGCTTTGTTCTTAGATATCCAACATATACTGAGATCTGATGTGTTTGCAAAGTGTTCCTTTAATTTTTTGAACAGTGTATTTATTCATTTTTGCAAAAACCTCATAGAGATAAAAGTGGACATGCAGTAGGTCACAGTGAGGCTGACCTCACCTGCAGCACCTGCAGCCGCACTGCTGTCACACCAGCCCCAAAGACTTACTAAACAACTTGGTCCCATCTCTTCTTCCTTCCACAGGAAGGACTCAGCATCAACTACACAGGAAGATTAAGAACTTCTACTAAACGTCATTTTAAATATTGAAATACCTTTTAGAGGAGTTTTTTTTATTTTTTAAACAAATGGCAGTGAATTCAACATTTATTTCTATTCAGCCTATTCAGAGAAGGTGAGAGAGCTTCAGTTGTCTAATATTCCACACAATATAAAGGTGGAGTATTTTACTTCTATTAGGTATTAACCTCTAACACATTAAGTATTTAATGCATGTTTTTGATGAGCAGCTCTTTTTCACATTTCCTGCTTCCCATACACCTCCCCACACACCCCAACCCTTCCACACACAGGCCTCATAAAGGCATAAAGGACTGAGGGAGTGTGACGTCACATGGAGCTTTCAGCTCCAGTCAAGTGAAGCTCATGATGGTGGTGGTTATAGGAGCCAGTCAAGTTCCATATTAGGAACAGTAATTTATTCTGGGACAAAACAGCAAAATAAAAAACACCAGCATCATGCATCGTGTGTTAATAAAAACATTTTAAGACCAAAATGACGAGGCCACAGCAGCAGGTACAGAGAGAGCGGCACCAACAGAGCCTGAGGCTGCCCCATGTTCACTTCCTATTTGGAACGTGGCACTAGTGGATTAACTAAGGTCTATGGGCGTAACCTGGGGTCAAAACAATACTCACGCAGTTACTTTACAGGGATATAGTCCCACCTCTACTTCGTCCACAGTTGAAGAATACCACATCTAGGCTTGTCTAGGCTTGTTTATTCTTATGTTTTTCTTTATTGGGGACAAAGATAACGCCATAACAGCAGCTCTCAGAAGGACCAACTTCAGCTCAACAAGATTAAGAAATTCTACAAAACTGCATTTTAAATATTGAAATCACGTTTTTCTTTCAAATGGCAGGAAATCCAACAATTGTTTTTATTCATCCTTCAGCCGGAGAAGGTGAGAGAGCTTCAGTTGTTTATTATTCCACACAATGTAAAGAGGGGGCATTTACTTATATGGGGTATTAACCACTAATATATAATGCATTTATGTTTTCCTTTATTGGTTTGAAAATGCAGAATTTGCTGTTAGTGTGTTAAAGAGTTAAAATGTTAAACAACTTTCATTTTTGAGTCTGCGTGCTCTCCCTTTGCTCTCCACAGTACAGTACAGTACAGTACAGTACAGTACAGTACAGTACAGTACAGTACAGTACAGTATACAACAGGCTACTGATAAAACTCTGCCCATGGCACCAGGTTATTATGTGGGGGCAGGGGTGGAGGAGGCTTGTGGGCAGCATCACACTGCTAACTGTAAGCAGGCTTCACACAGGCCCAGGAGAGATCGCTAAATTACTCAAAGATGCATGTAGAACATCTCACTTTTTCAGGCATGGTTTAAATGAGGGAACATTTTAACATGACGCAAACTCCAAAAATAATATATAATACTCCCTCTTTAAATGCACCTAAAGAGATGTATGTAAGTGTGTTTATTTCTTTGGTCAGGTCCAGATTCTTCTGAAAGATCTCCAATACTTCCTGGTTCCACACCTGAATCTGAGAGCCCACAGCAAGGTAAGAAACACTGGAATTGATCCAAGGACCACAATGAACCCAGGACTGAACAAGGGCAAAGCCGAATCTAAATTGGTTCTGAAACAAAAGTGGAATAGTTTTAAGCTGTAAAGAAGGCACTTTGGGATCTGATCTCTGTGGAAGGTGCTCTAAAGAAATGCTACTTACTTTTACAAAGTGAAAGTTGTTTGCTTTTAAACAGTAAACTATTGAAATACAGTGAGGAACAAGTCTGTAGGGTCATGTAGTGTGTGTGAGGCCGGGTCCGCTGGGTGCAGGTCTGCAGTCTGACTCTTCTGAGAGGCACTGTGGGACAGTGAGTCAAAAACACCACCAGGTGGCAGTGTTAACCCCAATATAATCTGACCAAAACAGTGAATAATGAAAAGAATCAGAGTATAGAATCAAGGTGCTCATGTCAGGGTGTCCTGTGGTTTCTTCTTTATTTTCGCGATTATTTACATTGTCGATTCTCACTGAAAGCATCAAAACTATGAATGAATGAAGCTCAGAGGTTTGCAACTCAAAGCAAAGGGTTAATTTATTGTTTTCTTTGCTACATAATGATATCAGGAGGAATCCTGAAGTGGTTGAATAGTTTATTCTAAAAGCTGTTCCTCTCTGCAGGGTGCTCCTGTGCCCACTGCTGTGCGGCCCTCTGTGCCTGTGTGATCTACATCCCTCTGAAAATCCTGCAGTTGCTGTGCTGTCCCTTCATTTTCCTCTGTTCCCTCTGTTCACTCTTGTGCAATGATCAACAGGACTGAACACCCGCCCCTCAAGGAGAATGCATCTTTTAAGGTTTTTGTTAATAATAAAACTTTTTTTTTTTTTTTTTTTTACCAATATACTTAAAGGTTGTTTGGGAGACTGACACTTTCTTGTTTCTATAGATACGTCACTGCTCTGCCTGGAATGTTCCACAGTGTAACATTAAACAGCTCTACTTTACACTTATTCATTTACATGTGGTTTTATAGCTCAAAAATACCTAAAAAAGGGTCACCTCTCCACAGATCTGAACTACTTGGTCAAATCTAACCTAACTTGGTCTGGTTTGGGCTCCATGAATATAGAAATAGTTAATACCATATTGTGAAACACTCCAGACAAAGCAATAACAACTCCATGGAGAAAAGCATTTGACAGACCCTCAGAAAAGTTACACAATGCAGGTCTGATTTTTATTTTATTTTACTCTCCCTTCTTGTTCATTTTCCCATTCGCTATTAATGTTTTGGACCTATAATCTGTATGTATTCATTCCTTAACTAAATAATTAAACAAAATCAACAAAAAACAAAAAGAAAGCTGTACCAAGGCCGGAATCCAGATTAATTAAGTCTACTTATTAAGTCTATAATTAAGTCTACTAATTAAGTCTAAAAAACAAAAAGAAAGCTGTACCAAGGCCCAAATCCAGAGTAATTAAGTCTACTTCAAAATGAAACAGATGCTACAAGCCAACAGGAACATCTGATTAGCATCGCCCCAGAGCAGAGGCAGCAGAACGAGAAGAACGCACGACTACAGCTTTAATATTCATTCATCATAATATAAGTAATAATGAGATGCACTTTGATTGAAATACTGTAAAGAGTTTATTTCAAAGCAAGGGTCAAGTAAAAGTAGTGACACAGATCTCAAAGCTCCTTCAGAGACTGGAGAGGGAGTGTCTTCAAGCAGCATGCAAAAACACAGCATTTCGGTACCAAACATGAGAGAAAATATAGAGATGAACTGTTATCATTGAGAATATCGTCTGCGGGACAGCTGCCATGCATTATTTAATGACTTGTTTTCAAAGATATCAAGTTAAAACTCAAATGTTGGACTGTCTGAGTTCTGTAAATTCTATATTTCTGTAAACGTTATAACATTAGTGAAGTTGCATTGTGTTATTTGTGTTTTTCGGTTGAATTTTAAGTGTCAAAATGCACTTGTAAGAGGAAAAACTGTGGAACTGGGGGTACGTCACCTGTTTGTTTCTATGGATACGTCATTGTTTTACCTGGAATGTTCCACAGTGTGACATTTAACAGGTTTACTTTACATTTACTCAATTTCAGGTGATTTTATGACACAAAGAAAACCAGAAAAAAGGCATCCATCTTGTCTCCTTAGAAATGCTATTAATTTTTTCTGATATGTTCCAGTGACAATGGCATTAAACGTATCTATAATCTATAATTTCTCTGATCTGGCCAAGATTTTAAAACATATATTCATCTTTTTTTCTTTTTATTACCTACTTACTAGCTCTGAGTTTAATTTTAGTCTAGTGGTAGTTTACTTGCCAAGTAAAATGATCTGTCCATGCAGCAAGATCATTTCACTACTTTTAAGTCATTTTTGGATAGATTTAAGCTTTTTTGCAGTTTACTGTGACTTCATGGAGACAAGCAGGTGACGGACCCTCCTACAGAAAACTTACACATTGCATCTTCAACAATGTCTTATGTGTATAACTTATGGCTTGTGAAATAAAAATGCTTAAACTTGTTTTTTGTATACTCACTTTTGTATATAGTACTTTTTAACAATAACAATTTAACAATTTCAACAATATCATATTCTTAAATAATTTTGAAGTGAATGGCATAAGTGCACAAATGGGGTGTCCAAATATTTACCCCAAAATCTTAGAATCATTATTTTTAAAAATCATACCATTTCAAAGCTGCTTAACACAGAGTCCTCTTGTAATATATACATTTTAAAATTTTAAAATCAACTTTATCTCCCATTACATTGTTTTATGAAGCCATACATTGAATTGACAGCTAAAAATAAGCAATGGTTAACAGGATTTATAATGGCAACTCGGCTCGGTCCATCTCTACAAACGGTCTACGGGTAAAACAAATACAATAACATTAAGCTGGGCTCAAAGCAAAAAAATATCAAAACACAAAATGGCGGACCAGCATCAGAACATGGCTACGTATTAAAAAGAAACTACTTCTCTATTTCATGCTAAAAGATGATTTCTAGGCATACTAAGCGATACTGAGATGTCTTGAGCACCTGAATGCAGCAGTCCACAGAGCACTGCATAGACTTCAGAGTAAAAAGTAAAAAGAGAATCTGTCATTTGGCGCACTGCACCGTTGGCCTGAAGCGTAGCAGTGAAATGTGGGGTTTGGCACTTGGGGACTGCAGGTAGAAAAATAAGACGGCGGTAGAAGGTGGGGGGGTTGGCGGGTGCATCACCAGTGAAAAGTTTGGACCTACTGTTGTCAGCGTTCTTTTTCTTCATGTTTACCAATACTACATTTTAGACACATCCAGAAGACATCAAATATATGGTGTAAATATATATAATATATTCAAATCTTCATATGCACCCTTTGCTTTGTTCTGCAAACCCTTTTTCTTCTCTCTATGTGCTTCTTGATGAAGTCAGGGTAGAGCAAAAGGTGGCTATTTCTAAAAAAAAAAATCGAAATAGAACCATTTATGGAATGTATTTGTTTGCATTGCATATGTGTCCACTGAGAGTTCTGATGCCTTTGGTGATTCTCTACAGTGTAAAATAATAATCATGGAAACAACTGAATGAAAAGGCGTGTCCAAACTTTTGACTGGTAGTGGAATGGTTTGTATGGGAGGGGAGTGGTTGTCCTGGAGACGGGTGGGTGTCCTCAGAAGCGAGCCCGGATGCGATCCAGGGGGTCACTGTCCCACATGTGACTGTCCCAGGCCTGGAACCAGCCGGTGTAAGTGGGCGGCTCCGCCCCCTGTTTGATGGTGGTGATGGGGGTCCCTCTGCGGCCGGAGGGGTCAGAGTCGACGTAGTCTTTAGCTGAGGGAGGAAGCACGAGCACTAGTGTTATTAAAGCATGGGCCTGATGTTTACATGACCTGATGTCTTAAAACATGAAAAAGCACAAGTTTTACCAGCATGCTAATGCTAACAACCACTAGCATGCTAACAGCGCATTAGCCTTACACCCTGGCTCAAGGTTAGACTGCCTCACAGAAGCTCATTTCCAATAGTAAATCAAATCCGAAGGTCTCACAGGTGGTCACTGGTGTAGTATTTATTATTGTTTTTCTGAAATGCACCTTATGGAGGATATGGAGTATTATATTTTATTCTGGCTTTTAAATACTACAGACACCTTTGCAATATAGATTTAAATGTTATAAAATATTGCAAATGTAGGCCTGTTGAAAACTACCACAGTTATACTGCAGATGTAGTGAAGACTATTTCAGTACAGAAATGCTTCCTTGTTTCCAAAGCTCACAGAGAGAACGACAAGAAGGAGACAACCTCACCAAACTGTACGGATAATCACACCACACCACCACATCACACTGTGTGATGTGACGGAAACACACTCTCCTCCTCAGGGCATCTGATACAAACCTATTTTAGGAGCTCCATTCTTCTCCTCAGCGTTGGCATCTTTTCCCACCCAAATGAAGATCTGAAACAGTCACAGGAGATACAGTAAAAAACATTTGTACTCATATTTTTCCTAACTTTTCTGAGACGGGAACCACTTCCTCTCTGCAGATCTGAACTTGGTATCTTGGTAGGAATCTTTGAAAACTAACTCAAACATTTATGGAACCAACAACCAACTCACTATCCTAATTGTTTCATTAAATAGCACATCAGCAGAGGGCGCAAGGACCACAGCTGATGGCACAGTGAGGAAGTGCCGTAAAACAAACTAAAAACATTTGAAAAAATAGAACAAAATGAGCATGAGCAAAGTTAAGATGTAGAGTGTGGACTTTGGACCTTGGATTAGTTGACTTTAACCTTTCATGTCTTATCATATTATTTCTATATGATTTTGTGTTAGGAGAAACATCTAGGCTGTACCTGATCCCACGTGTCCAGGAGCATGACGTCATCTGTGGCCAGGTCGGACTGAGTGAAATCCCCTGGAACTTCATCAACCTGAGAAATAATCAAAACCAAAACAGACCTCAGTATTATACCCGACAGGTAACTAACTAACTAAGCCAACTGCTGCTGGACACTGACAGAGAGGCGTCCGGTTTTGTTGGAGCAGGCGAACAGTCTCGGAGGGTTCACCACGTCCCGAAGGGCCTTGGACGTCTGGTACTCCTTCTTTCCTCCCAGAGTCGACCAGAAATCACCTGAGCGACACAAACATTCCACTCAAATGATAGAAGCAACATGTGAGGTTTTAAATCATGTGTCTGGTTATTTCTTTGAGTTGCAGCTATGATATATAGGTCACAAATGATACTTTTTCATATTTAAATCTCTCTCTGAATCTGAATTGGCCCTGCAAGGCTACCGTACCTCACACAAGTTTTGTAATCTATTAAATAATGTACTGACTGTAACTGCAAAACCTGTTAAGAACAAAAAAACTACAATAATTTAGTATTTTGTTCACCCCTTGATGGCGCTATTATTCACAAGTAGGTTAGAGTTAAGAATAAAGGAAAACATGTAATAAAAAAACAAGCATTCATGTTTTGGAACTTGAACTACAATAAGAAATTAGACCAATTGTGACCAATTCAATTCAATTTGTAATAATCGTCAACAGATGCACAATAATTGAGGCCATCTTGAGTCTAACATTTTGGCAACTTAAAAGTATTATTACCCAGACAGAGTATATACATTTTAATGAAAATACTTCCTGGTTAATAAATTTGTCTAATTTATTTTAGTTTATTCTTTGTTCAAAGGGACAGTGTACAGAGATATCAAGCAAATAAAAAGAGAAATGTTCCCCACCAGATTATAACTTAACAGTTTCTATTTACAATCCCTCAAGTTCTAACACCGGGCTCACACTGCATC
>JACN01000512.1:0-13244 GCA_000787155.1 Scartelaos histophorus | reverse complement strand
AAAAATACTCCATATAACTTTGAAAACCTTTCTTTCTTAATGGAGACCAAACCAGACGAAGTTACAAGTCAGATCCGTGGAGAGGTGATCCTGCTCGGTCAGAATAGCTGTTTTTCTTGGTATTTTTGAGCTATAAAACCAGCAGTAGTTGAGCAAATGTAAAGTAGAGCTGTTTAACGTCCCACTGTGCAACATTTACAGCAGATAAATGGTAAATCTATAGAAATAAAAAGGTGACGGACCCTCCAGCAGAAAAGTTACACAATGCAGCTTTAAACAAGAAAAAATAACCAAAACCTGGTGAAGAAACGGCCTGGTGAAGAAACGGCCTGGTTCAGACGGTTTCGTGTGCGGTGAGTAAATATAGCGTCTCCTTGACCTCTCCGTGTGTGCGAGCTGTAAACACTGCGTCGCTTTGAGCTCCATTGATTGTTGCGAGGCTCTCGGCGGCGACGGGCCCCGCATCCGCAGATCTGACGCGTCGCCGAGCCGTCCGCCGCTAATGAGGTGAGATGGCCGTCCTTTTCAAGTCCTTTCAAGTCCGCGGGCGGGTTCCGAAAGCCGGCTCCTTCTACGGCTCCGGACCGGCCACAGATCTGCAGCCGTAATGAGAGCGGCACTATAAGCACGGTTTAGTTCTGCTTTTAGACCGTTAAAAACAAACAAACACATGGAGTCGGTGGTAGAAAAGAAGCAAAGGACGGAAGGAGCTTTTACCCAGATATTTGACTATTTACGCTGCTGGACGATTTGTTGAGAATGAAGTAATAATTAAAATAATGAAGACTGAAGAGGCTGAAATTTGCACGTTTTTGTGTATCGTCTGTTTGTCTAACTGGCAAAATTGGCTCTTCTGTGTTTTAAACCAGGTTATCATGTATTTCTCCAATCAAAAATACTTGGAGTTGTGTTTTGTTTCATTCACAGGTTTGAATAACTCTTTATTATTAATCTTTGTACATCTAAACATTAAAAAGCTCTGTTCTACATTGTGACCGTATTTTTCGGACTATAAGGTGCATCTAAAATCATCCACAGTGGCCTTATAATCCAGTGGCCTTATGTGTGACCTTTGGTTGTGTTTAACCTCCAACCGATTTGATGTTGTCCACATTAGTCTAATAAGGTATTAGTAGGCGAGTCAGGAGGAGTAATATGTTGGCCACATATAGGGCGACTGTGCAACATACCGGTAGTTCTGCCGTGTGGTGTTCAAGGACCCAAAATGCCACCATTACCATGCAGATTTCAGGTTTTGTATTTTTGTGTTAAAACTGAACAATGTTGAGAGGATCCGGGCATGTTTGATGCCCAAATCACCAACTGTTAAACTTGTATTTTTGTGTTAGCTACAACAGAGAGTTATTGTAAATGACCTGAATAAAGTTCCATTTATCCGACACGCGTTTTGTTTCTCTTATTGTGCCTTATAATCCGATGCTCCTTATGTGTGGACAATGACACAACTGACATATTATTTGATACTGCGCCTTATAATCCGGTGACCTTTATAGCCCCAAAAATACGGTACTCCAAACTCCATACTGATTATAAATGGGTTTAAAATGCAAAAATAATCAAAAATTATGAGAATAGCTTTTTGAGAACTTAACAGAACGCTGCAGTTGTGTGAAAGCGACACTAAAATTCCATGACTTTCCAAAAATGTACAGAATTCTGTGACATTCCCAGGAGTTCCATGACCGTGGGAACTCAAAAAACACAATAAATACAAAAAAACTTTGAGTTCTGGAGATGCAAACAGACTAAATGATAAGGAACATATGTAAATCAAACAAAACAGAACTCAACTTTATGTAATATAAGACCTTAAATTTGCCTCGCCAATGATCTGACCCTCTGACACCATTTGCTGGTCTCAGTGAGTTTACCATTAATGCCATACTGAGGAACATTCCCGGCAAAGCAATAACCTACAGTGGAAAATAAGTATTTGATTTTTTGCTGATTTTGTAGGTTTGCCCACTGACAAAGGAATGAACAGTCTTTAATTTGAATGGTTGTTTAGGTTTATTTTAACATTGAGAGATAGAATATGAAAAAGAAAATCCAGAAAATCACATTATGGAAAATGTATGTAATTGATTTGCATTTCATTGTCTCTCATTGTTAAAATAAACCTACCTTTGTCATTATACAAACTTACAAAATCAAGGGATCAAATATTAATTTTTCCTCCGTCGTTTGGAGAAAAGTTTCATTGTTCACCTTAAACTACAATTTATGATATATAAGATTTCATTCCGTGTGAGTTGTTGGAAGGCCCGGCAGCAAAACCACAACTGCTCCTCCTCACATTTTAAAAATCGTCGAAAACTTGGGCCGAGACAGAGACAAAAGAGTCTGGTTTAAACTCTTAAAAGTTGAAGTGCGCCCCACACACATTCCCTCTGCAAACTCCAGGCAGAGGCTCCACACAGTCGCACAATTGATTCAAAAATCCTCAGCTGCAAAACAGACAAAGGGGTCATCTATTATCCGAGCTCTCCTCTTCGCTCCCCTCTCAACCCCTCTCCGCCGTTCACCCGTTAAAAAGCTCCGCCGGGGACCCAGAACCGGTCCTCGTGAAGCCAAGGTCCGGGGCTAATTGGTCCAAATCCACCGGGGAGGGTGTACAAAGCGCCGCGAAGAGTCCCATTTGCAAACATGCGATGCTCTTATAGCGGTGCAAGGGGCCAGAGGAGCAGGAGGAACCGGGGCCCACGGGGAGCGAGTGGGTGGTGCAAACTTCTATAATGCGGCCCCCAGTCGGTTCGGTGAGCGGTTTGAGCTTGTCGGGGGTGAAAGTGGAGAAATGTGTGTTCTGAAATGAGCGGTTTGATGTAACGGGAGGGCAGGACGGGCGCCTCTAGTGGTGGGAAATGGGAACTGTTCTTCGCAAGTTTAAAGGGATTTTAAAATGTGGAGCTAAAGGAGTCCGTGTTATATTTGCTGATTGACGTTATAATGGAGTTTCCTCGCCAAAAACGGACCTGGAATTGTGTTTTGTTTCACGTTGAACACACAATTTATGCATATTTAGGTTTAGTTCTTCAAAAAGCAAAAAGAAACCGCACACAGAAGGAATACAAAAACAGACAATGATGCAACTAAACCAGTCAATTATAATAAATAAATAAATAACTAAAGAAAAGAATGAAGCTAAAACCAGCTAAAGGAAGGCCAACCGATAAAAATGGGTTTTAAGAAGTGATTTAAAAGATGATACTGATGGTTCAGCCTTTTTTCCTCAAACAGATCGTTCCAAAGGCTCCAAATAGGTCTAAACCAGGACTGAACCAGGTCTAATCCAGGTCTAAACTTGGTACTAAGCAGAACTTTTTATTTATATAATTTTCCCGTTTGTATAATGTTAAAACATGGTTGGTTTAATAAACACACAACTAAACAGTGTGGGGAGTAACGCTTTATAAAAGTAAGTGATTACTGTAATGCATTGCTTTTTTCAGCAAAGGAAAAACATGAGTCATATTTTACTGGGTACAAATGTCAGTAACAGTTTCAGTGCATTGCTAACCTGGACTGAACTGGTGTTTTGTTGTTTTTTTTCTTCATGCAAATTCACTAAAATCCCCACGAGATTAGCAACCGCGAAATGTCCGATCAGAAACAGGGGTGTAGTGGGCGTGGTCAGAACCGGGGGTGTAGTGGGCGGGGTACACAGGGGTACGACGTCCACCCACGTCGGCCGTAGAACCCGACGCAAAACACTGTGGCGCGAGACACATCTTATAAGCTCTTTGTGGGCGGAGCTGGACTGAAAATTCTGTATCGCGGATACGTCACTCGGACCAGTTTTGGTCCATTTTCAGGTGTGAAAGGAACACACTGAATGTTATATAATAACAATAATAATTATAATATAATAGAGGTGTGAACGTGCCCTTAGATTGACAAATCCATAATTCCAGTTATTTTAGTTATTTATTGAGAGTAACTTAAAGTAATGTAATAGTGTAATGTCTTACATTTTAAATACAGTAATAGTGTAATGTAACAAATGACTTTGAAATGACAATAATAAGTAATAAATAATGCATTACAGTTTTGAACTAACTCGCCAACACTGCAACTAAACCACAAGCGATGGATTTTCATTCTTTTGGTTTTGGTCATAATTACGAGGCTGCTGAATGTCTATAGTGATATTAATTCTCCATACAACCTTTAAGATGTTCGGAAGGTAAGTGAGGAGTAACTTTGGACCACTGCAAATCGTTTAAAATGAACTAGCTCTGTTTTTTATTTTGTTTTTAAGACAGTAAATAGTGGTAGAATTTTTATTTTCCGGTCTATGTTCTAATGTTGTTTTCTCATCACAAACAGACCTGGAGTTTTTTTTTTTGTTTGTTTCATTCTACACATAAATTCTGTATAGTTACACTGAGTTCTTTTCTCCAGCTGAAAACACCCTGTTCCACCTTGTGATGTCATGTGGTAATACAGGAAGTGCTCCACTATGTTTTTGCTCCTCTATGATTTTTTTTTTTTTGGATGATTTTAGCCCTAGAATTGCAGATCTTTCCTGTATACCATTAGGTAAATGGTAGCGCTTCATGACATCACAAGGTGGAACGGAGCATTTTGAGCTTCGAAGATGTAGACAGACTAATAATAAACATGTGAATGAAACAAAACACAACTCCAGGTTTGTTTTCGGGGAGGTAACTGCATTAGAATGAGACTTAAAGCTCACAAGAGTCCATTTTGTATTATATAAAACCTTTAAGAATTCTCCGTGTGAAATCAGCGCCTAACGATCTTGGTGGAGCCGACTCTCCAGATCTCCGAAATCCAGAAATAACGACTTCCCTTTCTAACCGAACCGCACGCCTTTTTCATATTTTTCTCATATCCTTCCTTTCCTCGAATCACCAGTTCTCTCGCAAGCAAAAACCAAAAAAAGAAACCGAATTAACAAGACCCACACGGAGTCACGACTTACGCCGGAAGATAGGAACTCGGAGAGGAAAAAAAAAAATCAAATAAAAAGTGCAAGAGAAGGAGCGAAGTTTGTCCCTAACTCTTTATGCGGAGGACAATGGCGGAGGCGAATTAAGGGAAGTTGTAAAGCGGAGATTAGCGAGCGGCGGAGAGCGACGCGAGGAGGAGCAGCTGGGCACCGGAGATACTGGGGCTGGAGACAGAGCCAGAGGAGAGGTAAACAAACGCGAAAAGACGAGCTGATTTATGGACCGGAGAGGCCACATTAACACGGGAAACCAACGGAAGGATGGAGCAGGTGAGTGGAGAGGGAACGCCGAGATAATGCAAAAGGGAAAGAAATATATAAAGAAACAAAAAGGCACCAGAAGAAATGTTGGGAATACTCGTACGACTCTAACATATTCTGGTGCACGGTTCACTCAGAGTTCTGCGCGCCGAAAACTTTTACATGTGAATCGTGGAAGTTTTTTCCGGCGGAGAGTCCGTCAGATGCTTGTTCTTGCGTTAATGTTGGAATACGACTGTAACTCGCCCGGTAAAAAGGTCAAATGATACAGTTTTATTTCACATTTTCATAGGTTTTACTTTGAAAACCAGAAGTAGTATCCAAATGCACAGTTAGATTAACCTCGTAACCTTTTCTCTCACGAACAAAAAGAGATGGGAGAACCGTTGATGAAGTTATTTTCTGTTATTTTTTATTACGTTATTTTCTGGGTCCATTATTTTCTTGGGTGTCCATCGAAATTGATGAGATGATCCACTGATGAGAATCTACTGCCTCATCAAACAGATCCTGTGGTAGGATTGGCCACATTTACGTGTTGTTTTAAATTTCGAATTGAATAGATCAAACTTAAATTATTCTACTTCGGGTTTACATGGAAATGATAATTCTGAATTAAGGTTTACATGGAAAACAGGTTAAATCGTCTTTATTCCCTGGGGAAGGTTCTGATTGGACAGAGACACAAACGTATTTACGTCGACAGAAGAAAACTCACAATCAGCTGCTGCCGGAGTTTGGCTTTTTCTTTCCCTTTTGCTGTTTTGTGCCTCGGCTCTTTTCATTATCTGTAGTTCTTACAGACACTTATTAGAAAAACTGTTTGGGTTCAGACCAAAGTTTTGCTCTCGGCGACTTTTTGCAGAGCGACATCGCGTCAGAAGAACGACCCAACGAACATGAACGACCGGGATTATTTTTAAGCAGAATAAATGTTTAAATAATCACGGAATAACTTAAATCGACTTAAACATCGAAATAAACCTCCCACTTAAATCGGAATAAAGTTTAATTCCGAGTAAGTAAGTGTTTACATGGTCTTTTCAAAGCGGAATTATTCTTTTTTATTCCAACGCTGGATACACCCCATGACTTGACTTTTCCCCCCCGACTTATTTGACTTGAACAGTGATTCATAAAGGGACAGTTTCATGTTTTAGTTTATTCTGAACCCA
This sequence comes from Scartelaos histophorus, assembly GCA_000787155.1. Classification (NCBI taxonomy): domain Eukaryota; kingdom Metazoa; phylum Chordata; class Actinopteri; order Gobiiformes; family Gobiidae; genus Scartelaos; species Scartelaos histophorus. Next base: position 6,815 of record JACN01000512.1, on the reverse strand, counting down.
TACATTGTAATTGTAAATATGTCGTGCGCTCCTTTTATATTTTCAGACTAAACGTTACATTTACCAACAATTACCTGTGTCCATTGGTTATCGCGAGACTCTCAGATCCTACGAACTTAGAGGTCGAGACGTGTCCATATTTTGAAGTGGGTTACATTCCACAGTACGGAATTACACATTTCTATCTTTATGGAGACCAAACCAGACCAAGTTACAGGTCAGATGTGTGGAGAGGTGGAGAATGCCTGTTTTCCCATGTATTTTTGAGCTATAAAGCCACATGTAGTTGAATAAATATAAAGTAGAGCTGTTTAAGGTCACACTGTGGAACGTTCCAAGCAGAGTGTTATAATGCACAGATATAGACCCAAAAGCAGGACCAAAACTCTGGTGTAGTTAATACATTTATTTTACAGGTGTGTTTGGAGATATGGGTGGGGTCTGGTGGTGCAGGGAGGTTCTCGTCTCCTTTCAACGACCTCATAAATTGACTTTCTTTTGCGCTGAACCGGTCGTGGATTCTCGTCATCGCGTCAAACTTTGCGCAAACTGAGGAAGCTCCAGTTGGAAAAAGCCACTAAGAACCGCTGCATTGGTTTAGTAAACGGCGTCTTGCATCTGTGGAGTGTGAAAGAGCCGAACGTAAACCACGAAATCCCAGAGACTCAGTTACACTAGAAAAGCAGAGAGTTTGATTGGAGAAAGGGGTGGGGTCTGGTGGTGCAGGGAGGTTCGAGAGATAAAACGCAACCAGGCGAGATCCGGGAAGTCCAGGTGTGGAAAAGCGATGAACTGGCAGGAGTGGAGGGACAACCGGGCTGGAGGTGACTGAAGGTGGAGCTGCAGATGGTGGTCGGACACCCAGAAGGAAGAGGACTGGAGGATCATGACACAGAGCAACGATCTATCCAGCGAAGCAACACATTTAAAAGTGAAAAACACACATCGATGGCCGATGTCCAAAAGATTTTTTTATTTGTAAAGAATGTTTTGGCAAAAAAAAAGCCTTCGTCAGATCGTTTTTCTTGTTTTGGATCACAGGATACGAATGTTTGCCAGGTGCTCATATCCAAGGAACGGGAGGTCCCAGAGTAAGGTCACCCACCGAGTTCAAATCACTCAACGTAAGAAAATAAGCAATAAAAACACGAGTAAAACGCTTCATCAGGGATCGACTTCAAATGTGGATTTTTACTTTACGCTACAGGGACAATTCACTTCACTATAAGGAAGGTTCTGTCAAGCAGCTCCTCTGGGTTTTTAAAGCAAACATATCTCTATTTCTCGGCCTATTTTCACTTCTACTACTGTATGAGTGACTGCTGGATGCCCTTCCTTAAGTTTTGTCTGATTGGTTTTTATTTGGTGGTCACTTCTTTAAAGTTTTCTCACCTGTTTCTTATTTCTATAGGCCTGTCAACAGAACTTTTTTTTAAGAGAAATACTATGGAAACAGGATAATATCAAATAAGTCATGGGTGTCCAACTTGCAGCTTGGGCTTTTACCTGCCTGAGATTTGTATATTTTATGCTTATTAAGGCAAATTCGATTGATTGTGAGGTCACCCAGCGAGTTCAGCTCAGCCTGCGCCAAGAAAACAAATATTTACATAAAAATATTCTCATAAACTTTAAATCCTTGAAGAGCAAAAGAGTCTTAAGCTGGTGAATCTAGAAGTGTAAGAAGATTTGACAGATTCCCACCTCTAGGGGGCAGTTTTACATGTTCAGTGCTTGTATATTACCTTAAGGAAGAGATAAGATGGTTGAAATCTACAAAATGTGCTCCACAGAGTATCCACAGAAAGAAGAAAACGACGGAGCCCCAACCAAGAAATTATAGACTCAATATTGCAAAAAACTGACTTTTTTGAGCTTTAAACCAGGTTAAAATGTTACATCCTCAAAAACGGACCATTGTTTAGTTTTGTTCCATTTATGAGTCACCTTTTTATTATTACTCCATCTGCAAAACGCTCTGTTCCACCTTGCGACGTCATCTAGTGGTAGTTTCCAAGTGAACAGCTCCTTTTTCCCTTTAGTTCAGTAGAAATCGGCAACTCCATGTCGGACTGAAGGTGTGTGGAGTTTAAAAACGCAACTCCAGCTCCGTTTGTGATGAGGAAACCACACTGTAACACATGAGGAAGCAGCGTACAATATTTGTGAATGAGCGAGTGCCTGAAAACGGAAAAGCGCTGTATAAAAATGCGACGATTTACCATTTAAAAACAGACGCGGAGGGAGAAAGTTCAATTAAAAACTGTCAGACGGTGTACGTTTTTCGCCCTCTTTTTTTATAAGCCCTTCATAACTCACCTGAAGCGTGAATTTTCGGTACGTACGGCTGCGTTTGGACTGAGTTTTTACTGCCAAAGAAGAATTTACTGTCAAAGAAGCGCACACAAACCCACAGTGTTTACAGTAAAAGCGCTGATTTTGACAGTGACTGATGAGACGCTGGGTTAACTATAAGAAACAGAGCGTACTTAGGAGTGAGCAGTAAAAACACCAGGCAAATGCACGAGTGGATTTTGCTGTGCGCTACGGGGACGATTTACTTCACTACAAGCAACATCTGTCACTGGTAGAAGTCAAGCAGCTCCTCTGTGTTTGTAAAATATGCACATCTCTGTCTATTTTCACCCGTTTATTCGTTTTTAATTCGTTTATTTGACGGGAATCACGCACGGGGGCATAAAGCAAACAAACACTGGCCACGTTTATGTGATGTTTTCGTAATTCCCAATGAAATCTTTTGAATAAACCCTAATTCCGAATTGAGGTTGACTTGGAAAACACGTTAAATCGTCTTTATTTAAAGGTTTTATAGAGGATTTTCCAAGGAGCGAGGAGCACAGCAACTGTTTGTCCTTTTTCAAACGCTGCACATGTGTGAACCCCCCTCCCCGACAGAACCACCTCCTCTTTACACCAAAAACCTTTACAGCCGATAAACAACTATTTTAATGTTATCATAACCAGCCACATTCAAAAACCTTTACAGCCGATAAACAACTATTTTAATGTTATCATAACTGCAGCCACATTCAGAGTTAGAATGAAGTTGTGCAAAATCTTGGCCATTACTTTAGATTTACATTTATGTTTTTAATGAATAGCGACTAATACAACAAGCAGCAGCAAACTGACGTTTTCTTTGCATTGAAAATCAGGTTTTTAGATACAGGATATCACATTTGTGTCCTGAAAAACGTTGAGTTCTTGGAAATAAAGTCCGTTTCCCAATGATGAGCAGAAGTTTCCTGTCCAGAAGTAATTTAGCTCCAGCGCGTCAGTCTTTAGACCCTCGTCTGCTTCAGTGACGCCATCGCTGGAACGAATCTCCTAGAATCACCTTCGTTTGGTGTCGCTCCTTTTCCTCGTCTCTTCTCCTTTCGGCGACCTCATAATCGGACTTTCCTTTGCGCTGAACTGGTCGTGGATTCTCGGCATCGCAACAAACTTTGCGCTATGAACTGCCGCGTTGGTTTAGTAAACGGCGTCTTGCGTCTGTGGAGTGTGTAAGAGCCGAACGTAAACCACGAAATCCCAGAGACTCAGTTACACTAGAAGAGCAGAGAGTTTGATTGACAACTGAAAAAAGTGTTGGATTCATATGCGGCTCTCAGTTTGCAGCAGCAGTTGCAGTGATACGAATGGAGAGAAAATAGCACCAAGTGATTATGAGGTTTGACTTTTTCGGCGACAACGGTTTTGTGATGCAATTGTATCACTATTTGGAACACATTGTTTTGAGTCGGCGACAACGGTTTTGTGATGCAATTGTATCACTATTTGGAACACATATTGTTTTGAGAAGAAAAACGCTTTATTTTCGTGACCGAAGCCAACTTGCTGGAACTACTTTCATCGGCACCAAAACCGGGCGAGAACTCGTCTCACGGGAGTAAGTCAGTGTTTATGCTCCACACTGTGACGGGGACGTACAGATTCATGTCAAAAAAGCCAAACTAGTGAGTTCAACTTCAAAATCCAATGAAACAAGTTATCTTCCACGCTACCACTTCATGACATCACAAGGTGGAACTGAGCGTTTTGAGCTTCGGCGATGTAGACAGACTCATAATAAAGAAACAAAACACCAGTCGTATTTCGCAGTAACGAGATTCTAACAAGACTTAACGCTCACGAGAGTCAATTTAGCTTAATATAGCACGTTTACATTTTAACAAATTACTCTTGTCGTATAAAACTTGAGCGATTTCGTCGGCGAGAGCAGATCGGAACAACGCGGCGGTCGTTGTAAACGGTCGCCGGGCCGAAAGCGAGTGTTAAGACGGGATTTAATGTGGATTTATTACTGTCAGTCACACGGGCGCGAGACAATAGCTCGTGTGTTCGTTTCAATCAGACTCGGAGCCGTGGAAATGAAGGAGGCTGTCAGGGAGCAGATGGTAAACAGGAGAGACGCCGCCGCAGACACGTGCCATCAATCTGCGTTATCATTTTGTACAGTGGTTAATGCGATACGTGCTCTTATGGCTAATGCGGCGTCCACGTGAGGGTGATTGTGGTGCACTTCACTCTGCACGGGGGGAGGCGGTGTTCAGAGTCCCACGTTACGCAGAATGGACTCGTGTGAGCTTTAAGTCGCGCTAGGATGTCGTTTATATCCTCAAAAATGGACCCGGAGTTGTGTTTTTACATTAAGTTTCAAGTTAACGGCTACATTTTACTGAAATAGGACAAAACAAGACTAAAACAGGACTAAAACAGGACTGAAACAGGACTGAAACAGGACTAAAACAGGACCAAGCCAGGACTAAAACAGGACCAAAAAAGGGCCAATCCAGGACTAAAACAGGACCAAACCAGGACTCAAACCGGACTAAAACAGGACTCAAACAGGACCAATCTAGGACTGAAACAGGACTGAAAGAGGAGTCAAACAGGACTCAAACAGGACTAAACTGGGACCGAAACAGGACTGAAACGGGACTAAAACAGGACTAAAACAGGACCAAACTGGGACTAAAACAGGACTAAAACAGGACCAAACCGGGACTAAAACAGGACCAAAAAGGGCCAAACCAGGACTAAAACAGGAACAAACCAGGACTCAAACCAGACTAAAACAGGACTCAAACAGGACCAATCTAGGACTGAAACAGGACTAAAACAGGAGTCAAACAGGACTGAAACAGCACCAAGCCAGGACTAAATCAGGACCAATCTAGGACTGAAACAGGACCAAATCAGGACTGAAACAGGACCAAACCAGGACTGAAACAGGACCAAATCAGAACTGAAACAGGACCAAACCAGGACTGAAACAGGACTAAAACAGGACCAATTCAGGACTGAAACTGGACCAAACCAGGACTCAAACTGGACCAAAGCAGGACTGGAACAGGACTATCCATGGAGAGTGAGCGTTTCAGACTCATGCAGCTCAGACCTGAAACAGTCTAAACTTTGACTCTTTAAATCCAGGTCCAAACGGTTTGTTTATCTGCGAACAACTGAACGTTTTTTTTTTTTTATTTTTACTCGTTTAAAGTCTCTATTTTTAATTTCATGATGATTATTTCTGTTTTGACTTCTCGTTTTGTGATTTCATTTCATTTTCTAATTCCGTAAAGCACTTTTAAATTGCTTTGTGTACGAATTGTGCTTCAAATAAACTTGCCTTGACTTCTTGGGTTCTTTTTAAAGACAATAGAGCAAAGTGTTTTTACCTCGTTGGCATCTTCAGAACGAAACATGTCAACAAGGTAAAAACACTTTGCCGTTTCGCCTTAAATAAAAAACCAAGAAGTCGATTGCGAAGCGCCGGCGTAAAACAGTCTTATAACCAAACCAAATGCGCAGCGAGTGTCCACGGATGAACCGGTCGGGCTTTTCTGCGGTGGAAGTATTCTGTCGCCATGGAAACGAGCAGCGGATACGACCGGGCCGACTTACGGGTCAGGTCTGGTGAGAGGCGTTCGAGCTCACGGTAAGAACGCAGGTTTTTCCAGGTTCTTGTTTGCAACGTGAAAACTTCAGATTGGATAAAAGTTTGAAATTGGCCGCACCGTTTTGTTTCATGTATTTGTGTAAAATGTGTCTTGCCCCAGTGCAGATGTGCAGGACTAAAACAGGACTAAAAGAGGACTAAAAGAGGACCAAACCAGGACTAAAACACGACCAAACCAGGACTAAATCAGGACTAAAACAGGACCAAAACAGGACTAAAACAGGACTAAATCAGGACAAAAGCAGGACTAAAACACGACCAAACCAGGACTAAATCAGGACTAAAACAGGTCTAAAACAAGCCTAAACCAGCACCAAACCAGGACTAAAACAGGACAAGAACAGGACTAAAACAGGACTAAATCAGGACAAAAGCAGGACTAAAACACGACCAAACCAGGACTAAATCAGGACTAAAACAGGTCTAAAACAAGCCTAAACCAGCACCAAACCAGGACTAAAACAGGACAAGAACAGGACTAAAACAGGAGTAAGCCAGGACTAAAACACGACCAAACCAGGACGAAAACAGAACTAAAACAGGACTAAATCAGGACTAAAACAGGACCAAAACAGGACTAAAACAGGACTAAACCAGGACTAAAACAGGACTAAAACAGGACCAAACCAGGACTTAAACAGAACTAAAACAGGACCAAAACAGGACCAAACCAAGACTAAAACTGGACAAAATCAGAACTAAAACAGGACCAAACCAGGACCAAACCAGGACTAAACCAGGACTAAAACAGGACTAAACCAGGACAAGAACAGGACTAAAACAGGACCAACATATATGTCCTCTGTGTACCCTTTTTTTTTGTTTTTGTCAA
>JACN01144240.1:0-16713 GCA_000787155.1 Scartelaos histophorus | reverse complement strand
AAAAAATTATCTATTTTTGTGCCATTTTTTAACCTTACACATGTGTGTAACTGTGTGGAATCTACCAAATAATAATAATCAGTCAATAAAGAATAAGTACAGAGAAGTGAATGAGGATAAGGAGTAGGTGAAATAAGGAATTTCCTGTGCATGCAATCCTCCAATGCAATAAAAAACCTAAACGTATGAATCTAAAATACAACTTTGAGTATGTTGAAGGAAGGAACGCCATTATAGCGCAGTTGAAAGCTCATGAAAGTCGATTTTACATAATGTCCCCTTTAATGATCACAACAAGTCCATGTGAAAACGTAAAGATGCATTGAGTGGATGTAGGAGCTTTAAGTGCTCTAATCCTTAAAGTCTGCGAAGGTTTAGTGAAATCTGCCCAAACAAAAGCTTCCTCCTCCTCCTCTCTGTGTCTATGACGTGTCTGTGATGAGTCGAGCACAATGTAATATTGATGTAGAACTGTCAGGCCGAGACAGCCTGGGGGCCCACGTGTAGACACATGATCGGACACTTAATGATGGGATACATTTCTCTGTTGTTTCAGCCATGTTTATTTGACAGTGCATGATTATTTTAAAAGACAAATGGCTATTTATTTCATGCTAGTAAAGTAGACACAGGCTGCTAATGTATGTTTGTTTGTTTGTTTGATAAGGAAAAGGCAGAATAGTCAATAAAATATAATTGGCAACACAAAATATCATTTTTTTTAATATTAACATGTGGTTTTAATCTACTTCTTCTGATTCTTCTAATTCAGGAACGGCACTTTTTTGTGATCATCTCAGTATCAATATTTGTTTGCATGTCTAGTTTTGATATCTGCTTTACAATTACTTTGATAGTCCTACAGTAAAAATAAATCACAAAAGAAAATATGCAGTTTATCCATCAGCAGTTGTCATTATTTGAGGTTGAAAATCCAAACTTCCCCCTAACCAGACACTTTGTACAGTATGTAATATTTGTCCAATCACAATCTTCAACCTCTGAGCAAAAGGAACCAGGAAAGATGCATTAAAAATGGTTTTCACGGAGCATATGGCATAACAATTTGAAGTAATACAACTGTGGCACCTTCACATGAAAAGAAAGAAAAAAAAAAATGATGTAAAAAGATCTTGGAGAGAAAACAGGTGACTGGAAAACAAGACAAGAGAAAACCGCCAAATTGGAGAAGATGGTGGAGTAATGTTTGTATCTTTTTTTGTGTGTTACTGTGATTACGAGAGTGGAAAGTGAAGGAGCGGAAGGACTAGCTCAGGTCTGTAATGGAAAAGCTTTGATCACAACATGAAACAACAGCGGTTTAATGTACGAGGAGCTACAACAGCACCAGGATGTCATATACGATTATGGCTAACATCGCTCCCTTTCTCAATAAAGACTTTCTATTTCACTAAGGCGACTTGCAACTCTTAAAACTAACTGTCAGCTCTTTGTTGATCATGTTTTGTAGAAGCGATTACATTCTTTCTACCTGCTACTCTATTCATTACAACACTGCTAAATGGAAACATGGGAATTATGGTGCTGTTTATTGTCCTCGTAGGAATGAATTCATTTTGGTATGTTCACACCAAACGCGATTTAATGTTAAAGATCTGGTTTATATCATAGACTGGATAAAGAAGAGGACTAAATGAGTGTGACGTTACCCATAGCGTTGGGCTTAAGTCAAATGAAGCTTATCGAGCAGCAGTTATAGGACTGAATCTGGAATATCAGGAATTGCAACTGTGAGTATCATAGAGTTAAAATGAAGAGCCTATGAGGACTGAGGCTGTTGAAGGTAATGTCAAACCCATCGCTTCAGCCAGAAGGATCAAACTCGGATCAAAGTCTGTCTTTAATGATTTATGGACAAAATAACGGATCATGTATAGCTGTAGGGTTAGTATGATCATTTTAAGACCAAGATGAGGAACCTGGCAGCACCAATTACTGAGATAGTGTCAGTTTTCAATATGAAGTTAAAAGGAGCCAGAGCTGATTGAGCCAGAAGCACGCCCATGCCAACTTCCTATTAGAAGGCACCAGCTGGCAGTCTATGGTTTACATGCAAAGTCTACGTACACGCCCATCGCTTCTGTGGCATCTGAAGGCTCGGAACGTGCCGGTTTATCCAGCGTGTGAGTCCGATTCGGAGCTGAGCTAGGCTGTTGTTGCTGTGTAAAGTCACAGAACATCAAAGCACAAAAACTGAAAATGTTGACCAGAAAGTTATTTTGAGTGACTGAATCAGCAGTGTGAATGTGCGGGGCTATAAGAGACAGAGAGATCCCCATCGGAGGAAACCAGCGGCAGCTTTGATCGATCTAAACAAGTGCAAACAAGAAAGAAACAAAGAGAATAGCATCATCACCTTTAGAGAAAGCAGAAATGTACTTTATCAAATAATATAAAGTTTCAGGGCACCTTGGAGTCAGTACTAGCCTTTAGCTCAGTAGTGAGAGACTGTGGCTCCCTTTTCCTGGATGCAGATTGTTGTTATAATAATACAGTGAGTTCTTGAGTCTAGAAATGGTCAAGTTCAACTCTTGTTTGCCATTTAGATATTCCATGACAAATATAAGGGAAAGTAGCTCTTGCTCATCTACTATCTACCCACTATCCAAACTACCAATGCGAGGACAGGGAAAACTAGCCTTAAATTACAATATTAGAGCCTATCTCTTAGTGTTACAAACTGAAGATAACATTTTATCACGTGAGCCACCATAGCATCTGTAGTATGTGTGTAAAGGTCATGTTTTATTCTACTTAAGTCCAATCACCTGCATTCTTCCTTCATTACTGCCTGTGCAAACATAAAAGAGCACACCAAACAGGAGTTCATATCCACACTGATAATACCCCCTCATCCCCCCAGGTACATGCTCCCTGTTCGATATAAGACACTATTCACACATTATTTTGTTTTAGAATGTGGTTGGGGCCATGTGTGCCGATCAGATTGATCATCTGCTCTGTAGCTTGGAGGATAGTTATTTCCAAAAGCCAGCTTGCAATAATTTGAAGTCATCCTGCCTCCAGGTGGAAAAATGTTCTTTAATAAATCAAAAGATTTAAGGTGAGTAAAAAGCACGATAAGCAAAAAGTTGGTGGGGAATTATTCAGCTTGGCAACTCCTTATGTTTTATGTTCTGTACAGATTCTTCTGTTTGTGGAGAGTTTTTAGATTTCATTTTCAGAGGGTGGCAAATTATTTAATTAGAAATTAGAAAATGGATTAATGAGTCAACATGTGTGTATGTGAGTTTCCATAGCTTCTCCATATTCTTTGAGATGCTGATAATTGCTAAATTGCTAACGTGGGTTTCAGCTTACTGTTATTGTTGATCACTATGACATCAGTCACAATGTTTGTCTGAAACAAACGGACACTACTGATTAAAATCTGCAAATAAGTATAACTTACATACTCTAACAAATTTAAAAAAAGTGGTTGTCTAGGTATCAAAAAAGTATTAGTCACAATGTGTACTATGAGAGAATTTGATGAAATGTGATTACCTGAAGCAAATAGACAAATTCATTAGAGTGCTCTGCATGAGGTCAGTGTTTGTCATTACTGCTGAAGCTCCCAGACTGTCCCAGTGGAACCAGTGAAAGCACCAGTGCACAAACACAAGCACACTGGGAACTCTAGACCCCAGTGCACTTCAGTGGATTTAAATCACAGGAAATGTGGGATCTTTATGCAATTTATATTAATAATTGTCCAATGTGTAGTGCATCTCAGAGCCTCTGAGGAAAATAAATGAGTTGCCCTGTGGGTCTGAACTCATAAAATACGTTTGATCAATAATTATGATCAGAACCCTATCGTGTGGGCAAAACCATTTAGACAAATGCCATTGTGGTAATAATGGGCTGTGTGTTATTCATGGGCAGCTACACAAGCAGGACGTCTACATGCAAACACTGTAAATCTTTCCTCTGATTGGACACATTTCTACTGAATAAAAGTTCTTTTTTCACATTGTGTCAATGCACTTTACACAGTTGACACAATCTGTGAAATAAATGAATACATTTTATCATATCTGGGTCATATGTTGGTGTTGTATATTGTTAAACATATGTTCGAATTTAACATTCTACTTTTGCACAAAGACTGACTAATAGAGTTATAGACCAGTATTTGCTATAGTGCAGGACACAGTGCAGTTGGTCCCAGTGTCCACATTTCCTGCACAGGATAAAAAAAACATTTGATGAAATGTTTGTCAGGGTTGAAGAGCTGGCTATTTAAAAGCTTCAGAATAAAGCATTACTCAGGCTATTTCAGGTACCTTTTGGATAACTCCACATTGATATTTCACATTTTACAGACAATATTGTGTATTGTGTATCTGAAAACAAGGAAAAGTAATTTGTATAGGTAAATTCAAAATGAAAAGGACTTCAAACCTAGAGGAACATAACCTATAATACCACCAAGTGACCTCACAAGGCGAAACACTTTGTCCTTGCCAACTCTATATAACAAAACATGATTTCATTTTTTTTTTTAAATGACATTATTAAACATGAACTGAATTTGCTCATAATCTTTTGCATATAGTGCTAAAACAATCCCGGTACATATCATTACTTGTTGTATTGATCGAACCGAAAAAGTATGACATTCTACTCTGACACACAAAAGCACACCGTGTGGGCCACCTTCTGCAGTAGATCACTTAAAAACCCATAAAATGCATTTTCAAATAATCCATTATAATTACACTATCATGCTAACGGTGAGAGTGAGATGGAGTGGTGTCTCTCTGCCAGGCAAAGCATTAACTCCAGTGCCAGCCTCACTACTGTTCCACAGTAGCACACACCCACAGACTCCTCCTCCCCACAAACTGATCTGATCACCAGCCCAGCTCAGCCCTCTGCGATCACTCAGCCTATTTGGCCCAGCGTGATCGTAAAGAAGACGTACAGCCATGCAAAGCCTCACCAATAAAGATGATGGTGCCGCGCTAATATTGAACGTCTCAAATCATCGACAAGAGCCATTTGGAGGCAGGGAGTGCGGAAAATGTTAAGACTTTAAAGATATATGGGCAGGTTTTCAAATCAGAATCTGTGCGTCGGGGTCGGAGAGCGTACCGGGTAGGACTGGGTCACAGGGTTCCTCACGATTCGATACAATACACAATATATGGCTCACGATACGATATTATCATGATACGGCGATACATGTGATAATTACATGGGTAATATATTGCTGTTTTTTAAAGATGTACTGTGTAACTTTTTTGGTAGAGTCCATCATCTGCTTGTCTCCATGGGGATGTTAACTTGGTCTGGCTTGGCCTCCATGAAGACAGAAATGTTTAATGCTTCATTGTGGAACATTCCAGGCAAAGCAATAACAGCTCCATGGAGACAAGCAGTTGGTGTAAAGTTACACAGTGCACCTTTAAGAACTAAATACATTTTAATTTCATATTTCTTTGTTAAACCACTACTTGTGCTAGTTAATATGAATTTAATCATCAAAACAGTGAATATGCCAAGTGTATAATGCGTGCATAGGTTTCCTTCCACTAAATAAGCAACAAAATTGTAGCAAGGTCATAAAAAATAGCTAAAAGATACCAAAAAACACTCTTGGGGATGTAGCGATATAGCCGGCCATGGTATCACTAAATTTAGAACCACAATATGTTGATATTTCTTCCGTATTTTTGCAAACCCCTCGTTCTGAGCATGTACACAGGTGAAGCAGTTCTGGGAATGAATTATTGCGTTATTGCTGGACATGGGAGTGGACATTAAAAAATGATGACCAGCACTAATGTGTTTGTATCTATGTGGTGGGCCTGTATGGTTAGCTTAAAGGACGAGAAGCTTTTTGATTAATAAACTTCCATAGCAATTTATTACCCATAGAATTTAATATGCTCCAGCTAGCTGCACATTCATCATGATCAAGAACAGTTAGGGCAAAATTGCGTAGACCAGGCTTTATAAAAGCATTCAATTACAGTAACTACTTGTGTTGCATATCACGAGTTACATGCCTGGGTAAACAGAAAGTGTTGTGAATGGAAGGGCATCTGATGTAAGGACAAAAAAGACACAGGAAGTTAGTGATTCCATAAGACATAAATTAAAAATAAAGAAGGCTCAGTCTCTACACTGAATAAAGTTGACATGTGGAATGGTCAGTTTCTATACCCTATTGATTATTTAAAATGTACAATTTTATGAATATTAATCTAATCCAATACGTGGCCTTAGGAATCTTACGCATATGTATCTATTCTACACCAGTGTTTGAAGGTGCACTCTGTAACTTTTCTATAGGGGAGTCCACCATCTTATTGCTTTGCCTGTAATGATCCTCCATGGACATTAAACATTATTAGTCCTGTTTTTATTCACCTACAGATATTTATTTATTGAAGAAAAAACATTTAAAGGGCCCATATCACACTATTTTCTGATCTACTGTATGTTATGATGTTGTTTCTCCATCAAAAACACACCTGCAGTTGTGTTTTGTGTCATTCATACATTCAAACTACCACTACATGACATCACAAGGTGGAACAGAGCATTTTGATCTTTGGAAATGTAGACTATTACTCAAACATTTATGAATGAAACAAAACACAACTCCAGGTATGTTTCTGATGGGGTAACAACATTCTGACATGATTATTTCACGTAACAGAGGACCTTTAATGTGATAAAGTGCAAAATCTCCATGGAAACAAGCAGGTAGCGAATCCTCCGCCAGAAAAGTTACACGGAGCCCCTTTAAAGTGAATCAAAATAACTTAATAATATCACTCATAACAACCGAAACATTCAGTCACGATTCATTTTGAGGCTTTATGAAAATAAAATGCAGTTGCAGTGTTGCTTCTTATCTTTGTAAACAAGCAATATGACAAAGGAGTTTATAATAATAGAAACAAAGATTGCAAAAGTGCCGTCTTTACCCCACATAAGCAGATAGAAGACAGCAGCCGCAGAGAGAGATGACTTTGACGGGCATTCAGGTGGGCCACACAGATAATCAGTGCACCAAGCATGTAAATGCAATCTGCCCCCGTCAATAATACATAAACAGTATTGATTAGTAAATGATTCACTATGGGCACGATCTATATCAACTCTAAATGACAAATGAGCTTATGCATCAGTGCAATAATCAAGCTGCCCGCCATCACCAGTGGATATGGGCTCTCTTCTGTTTAATTACCTAATAGCATTTTCTAAGAGCCATGATCAGGAAAACTTAGACTAAGACAAACTTTATTGATCCAAAACAGAAATTGTTTGGATGCAGTAGCTCACTCATCACAGTATATTATAATAACAAAGAGCAAAAATATACATTCTAATAATAAATTCAAAATAAGTAGCAAAAATAGCAAGAGACTGGTGTAAAAAGGCATAATTATATAAATGTACAGTACAAATATAATATAAAAATCTAGTAATACAAAAGTTCAGCTATGTACAAGAGGTCGCGAGGAGAAACTGTGCAAAACATACACACACAACATAAACACAATGAGATCCAAGCCAAAATAAAGAAGAAATTTGAAGCTAACCTAAAATGAACATGACACAAAAGCTTGTGATTGTTTTAATAACTACCAAAAATGTCTCTCTTCACCTCCATTCACTGCATGTACAAGCATCATATTGAAAATGGAAAAACAATTTGAGTTGCCAGATGAACACTGAAGTCGAGCTGGGAGCGATTCAACTGAGCCACTTTTGAAACTGTTGCTATGATGACTGGCTATTTAAAAGCTGCAAAAATATCATTTGTTAGCAATGTTAATTTTGGAAGTGCTTTTGGAAAGGCGAAATAATTATTATTGAAGGAAGCATAGTACCAATAATGACCTGTAACGGAAGAAAAAACTGGGGAGGATCCTTGTTTAAAGGACACGTTTGGAAAAATTATATAACTTTCCTTCATCAAAAACATCTGAAGTTGTTTTTAGTTGGTATTCACACATTTGATGACTCCTGTTTAGTAAAATTGCACCCTGTACGCACTCAAAAAACACACTATTTTCCCCAAATTGTTACATCATAGGTGAAAGTCTGGAGGTCCCAACATTATTTTCTTTGCATAAGCAGTACTTTGTGTCAGACCAATGCCCACTCCCCACATTTCAATATAAAGCATTTTATTAATCACAAACTAATCAAGGTTTTTGAACTGCCACTTGAAACATGCTTTTGGAATGAGAACAATATCTTAGAAATAGTAAAACAAATATAGGGCATAAGAGCCAGTTTCACCTTTTGAGTACGTTCTATTTTCTTATAAAATATCAAAAAAGAAAATCCTGATATGCTAAACCTGACCAAACCCTACAATTTGCAATATTTCATTAAAAACCTGGATGCTAACAGTATTCATTTTACCTCCCCCTCATCTGTATTATTACACCCACAGAGTGCCGTGATGTCATCTGAAACTCAGCATAGTGTTATTTATTTATGTTTCCCTTTCTGCGCAGCATCGAAAATAAATAATAAAATGAAAGAAAAATGTATGAATATTTAATGTAGTCCCATATAATACATATAATGGCCCACATTTACATTGGTGACAGGGTATCAGAGCGTTTCTCGCCTTCAGCAGTCAGCCACTTCTCGGTTCAAATTAATCTCTCTTTTCCCCCCTCTAATTCAGCATCACTTACTGTCGATCTCCATCAGGCCTGTCTCTAAGGACGTGGCTCTGCTGTATACCTACTCCATATACGTACATATCCATGCACATTCTATACAAGCGCATAATTTAGTGGGGTTTAGGTCATGCTAATCCACACGTATTATGCTCTGTAGGTTTGTGAATGAGATACCGAGCGCAATAGCAGTCGCAATCTACACCACGCTACGGATCTTATGCATTTGAACAATACTAAGACGCTAACACGTAAACGCATGATCGACAACGTTGCAGTGCGACTTGGGGACAGGCAAATTGAGTTGTATTTTTGTCGCGTGGGGGCCAGAGATTTTTTTATGACGTTTCTGCGCCTCCTGAATACCGGTGCGGTTCCGAAGCGTGCAAGGTCAGGAGCAAAAATTTCTTCATTCTAATTCACCACCCAGAGCAACACGGATTAATTTGGAGTTCTGTTCACTACGGATGTGCAAGCAGCCAAAAAAAAGGGAAAAACAGGACAAAGCAGGTAAAAGAATGTCCGCGAGGAGTGGAGGAGGAGAGAAAATCGGGTAAATAGAAGAATTATGAGATTTTTTGATGTAATAGTGGTTCAGTTTGTAAGGGGAATAACCTGAAGATGTATTTCCAGGGCTGAGGCATGTTACAAAATCATTTTATAGTAAAGATATCAATGTGTCAAATGGGGTTGACTCAGTTCGGACTAGTGTTATCACCATAGTCAAATTTCAAAATCAATTTTCGATAAGGAATAGACTTGATACTCACTACTGATGCCTATACAACAATGAAAATAATACAAAAACTTTCTTTGAACAATAAAATGTAATTTTCAACATTAAATCATAGTACTTTTATATTACCATTTGGTTCCATCCTTGAGCAAATGTGGTTTTATATTTGCTCTGCTCAAGATTCTTCTAAAGCTATTCAGGAAAAGTTCACTTCTGCCTTGTGAATGTAACTTTTTTAGTATTGATTTTGCTCAGAGATACTAGCAATTATCTGAAGAAAAAAAAAAAAAAACAGAATTTGAAAATAAAATTGATTTGATTGATTGATCGTAAAATCAACCATCTGTAAAACTGCCATATGTTTCTTTCCTTTCTGTTATGTAATGTCTTAATAAAGAATGATTTTATAGGCAGCTCGGAGGGTAAACACTGCACTAACAAGCTACGATTCACCGTGGACCCAACCAATTAATACAGCTCTCATACGTATACTGGAGTTTATGTTTTTGTAAAAGAAGTGATATATTGTCAGTGATGGGAAAACTACTTTTAAACTGTATTTAGTTACAGAAACTGACGCATTAGCATGTATCTTGTAACATATTCTGATAGATGTTCCAGTCAGAGAACAGCATCCTGCATACCTTTATATCAAGCTGCATTTATATTATACTGCAAAGACGCAACATAGGATTGAAAACAGCTTTATGCTTGTTTCACCTTTTGTTATGCATTTCCTGTCACTCACTGGAAATATCACACATGCATCCACCACAAGAACAGTGTTTCATATTTGTTTCACTAATATTGTGCAGTTTGAAGTCTAATGTGATCAAGAACTGCAATGTACTCTTTTGATTTTAGGAAGTAAGTAGTATTCTGAATATCACCAAATGAAGGAGTAATTGTACCTGAATACAGTTACAATTAGATCCCAAAATATGTATTCTGAATTCTGAATGTATTCTGGCAGAAAAGTTACATTGTCCACCTTTAAACGACAACTTAAGTATATCACAATTTTATACTTTTGTCATTTTAAACTGCAACACTGACGTAAAACTGCTTTGTAATAAAATAACAAACACTTACTTTCTACTCAAAACTGCTAAACTGAGAGATCCCGCTCACATTTCACCATTAAGCAGTAGACTTTCATTTATTTATTGTATTTTTTGAAGAAAGGCCTCTGAACATTTTTGCTGATGACTCAGAGTTTTTCAGATAATCATATGAAAATGTGGGCGGGGTCAGGGGGTAGGTGAAAAGAGGCATTTTCTGAGCCCTCAAATGCAGTACAATACAAGATCAATCAAACACTGATTAGTTGACTCATAAAATAAAAGCGAGTTGCAGCTTCCCAATTCCCAACCCTGTATATTTTGGTGTAACTGTACAAGGAGACTAGTAGATGCTAGGATCGCCTTACTAAGCATTTAAGCATTAACCACTCTGCCACGTTGGCCTTACTTCACACAGCTAAAAACAAAATACGACCATCTCTCTGAGAGATTATTGACTGAGTAGGATGTTTCATAAGTGAATATGTGAACGTGTGCTGACCTTTCAGACTGTCAGCACATATTCTTTGTGTAAAATTTATAATGAGTTAACATCAAAGAGTTATTTCAGAGCCGCGATTAAGAATTACAGTGATATACAGTCCCACTATACAGTCTGAAAGGTTGTATGCTGGTGTATTGATTTCTCTTCCCTCCTTGTTAGAGGTCCCAGCAGCCAATTTGTTAAAAGTTAATGATATAAAAGGTAAACACTGCGGCAGTCCCAGCTCTTATAAAGTCCTTATAATAAGACAGAATAGCAGTGATCCTCTTCCAATCTGTGTTAACAAGAAGTGACACAATCCCCCTGTGAATATTCATGCCATACTGAGTACACAACCACGGCACATTTTACAGCTCCCAAAGCTCTCTCCAATAAAGCCACCTCTACTTTTAGAGCAGCGACGAAACTGCCTCTATTTACTGATAAATAAGATGCAGTTTGGCAAAGCTCGGTTGAGGAACTTTTAATAAAAATGTTGCTAAAATGTGCTATAAATGCTAAGGAAAAGTCACTTGTCAACTCCAGCTATTTCACTGTACTAGTATTACAGATCTGAGAAATCTACTGCACACGGACATCTGGGTGGGGGTTCAGAGTATTAGCAAAGGTTTTCAGATTGAGATAAAGCTGGTCAGTGATCAGATCGATGCTAATGGAATCAAATTAGACCGTTGGCCATACATTGGTCTAACCGAGTTCAGACAAAATGACCTGAGAAAGATACAGTGGATTTTAGCATCAGAATGAAGTCAGCAAACAGAAGTGAGTTCCAGAGGTGAGTATTTGAAGAATTGTGAGCTTCTAAGACAAGTTTTCACAACGATCTGCGCTAGTCTTAAAGGTGCACTATGTAACTTTCATGGTGGAGACTCCGCCAACTGCTTGTTTCCATGGAGAGGTCTTTGCTTTGGCTGGAATTTTCAGCACGGCATTGAACATATCCAACGAAACAAGGAAGAAAGTGGCGTTAAAAGGACAAGTTGTAGGTCAGATCTGTGGAGAAGTGACGACATTGAACAAGTTGTAGGTCAGATCTGTGGAGAAGATCTGTATTTTTGAGCAATAAAAGTACCTGTAATTTATTTAACAATCCAGGCAAAGCAGTAACATCTCCATGGAGACAAAAAGAGAAATAGGTGGCATAAAAGTTATATTGTCCACCTATAAACGACAACTTAAGTATATCACAATTTTATACTTTTGTCATTTTAAACTGCAACATTGACGTAAAACTGCTTTGTAATAAAACAACAAACACTTACTTTCTACTCAAAACTGCTAAACTGAGAGATCCCGCTCACATTTCACCATTAAGCAGCAGACTTTCATTTATTTATTGTAATTTTTGAAGAAAAGGCCTCTGAACATTTTTGCTGATGACTCACGAGTTTTTCAGATAATCACAGCTAAGTATGAAAATGTGGGCGGGGTCAGGGGGTAGGTGAAAAGAGATGTTTTCTGAGCGCTCAAGCCTCAAATGCAGTACAATACAAGATCAATCAAACACTGATTAGTTGACTCATAAAATAAAAGCGAGTTGCAGCTTTAGTTTCCAGGAAGCTTGCCGATGAAGTAATGCTCAAACCACAGAGGCATATTAGACCTTGGGGATCTTTCTAACAGCAGACTTCATCAGTGTCTTTCTGAAGAGGAGAAAACGCTGAATTAATTAATATACTGAAGTAATTAAAAATCTGCAAGCTCCACTTTGCCGCGGTATGTATTGACTCAGCTATAGCGACTTCCTGCTCATGTCCGACTGGTGCAGGATAAGAAAGAGACTTATGACAAAGACTTTGCAAATATGGGGAGATAAGAAAAGCTGTGACACATCAGCACAGTGGAAAAAGTCATTTAAAGTTCCACTGTGTAACTTTTCTGGTGGAGGGTCTGTCACCTGCTTGTTTCTACGCACTGATCTGCCTGAAATGTTCCACAGAAGGACATTAAACAGCTCTACTTTACATTTATTCAATTACAGGTGACAGTACCTGTAACCTGGTCTCCATGGAGATAGAAAGGTTTAATGCCATACTGTGAAACATTCCAGATGAACCAATATTAATCCAATATTAAGTCATTTTCTCTATATTTTCCCTTGATTGTTGCGTCATAGATAAAAGTCCGGACCTCTCCTGTTCAGTTCAGTGCATTGCGCAACTTTTCCGGTGGAGGGTCCGTCCCCTGCTTGTCTCCATGGAGATGTAATTACTTTGCCTGTAATGTTCCATAGTATGATGTTACAAACATCTAACAAGAATTTATTCAGTGCAGGTGTTTCACTCGAAAATGCAATCAGTTTCTCGATGAGTAGGGTTACATCTCCAGAGATCTGACCTGTAATGTGGCCTACAGTCGCCTTGAGCCTTGTGATAGATAGTTTTAATCTCTACCGCGGAACATTTTAGATAAAGCAATAAAATCTCCATGAACACAACCAGGTGACCGACCATCCACCGGAAATGTTGGGAAATGCACCTTCAAGTCTGTGGGCCCTTCTCAAACTCAGTCTGTGCTCAAACTGCATTTTGAGCTTTGGAGATGTAGACAGACTAACAATAAACAAGTGTGAATGAAACAAAACACAACTCCGGGTGTGTTTTTGAAGAGGTTGCACCATTCTAACATGGATTAAAGTTCACAAGAGTCAATTTTGCGTAATATAAGATCTTTAATATCCAGAACCTCTGACATGACTCATCACTGAGCATCTTTGTTGGTGCCATGAATAGGACTTCAGTCAGTTTCGTCTCTTGTCTCTCTCTGAAAGTGAAAGCAATTATCATCTCAGAATTTTCCCCATTGTTGCAGAAAATCTTATCACACAACACTAGTTTTCATCCAGCAATTTTGTGAAAACTTAAACTCTGAACAAATCGAGCACTTTCAATGGTTTAGACCAGGAACATTTTCAGAATTGCAAGTTTAATTTCCAGTGGACGGCCATACAAAAGAGTCACTATTGTTACAGCAAAGCGAGTTAATTTGTGCCAATTCCGGTGAGTGCAAGCCAACTGCAGAACACAACACAAGGAAAACAGACCATTGTCTGTGAGCAGATGTATCTTTGGAAAAAAAAAACAAAAAAAAAAACAGGAGACCACTGCCCAAAGATCTGATTTTCATGTTTTATCTTTTCAATGTTGTCTGAGTAATTCCTCAGTCACCCAGGAAGGTTCCATAGCAAAGGAAAATTTGATTACGTCTGTGTTCAGTATCGTCAGTTTTGACAGGTCACTGCCTTATCCCTGTCTAAAGGGAGGACTGAACCTGACTTTGTTACTTGTTAGCTTCTCCCTTCACACAGATATTAGGTAGAATTTTGTCAAAAGTGCAGAAGCTACTTAGATTAGTATCAAAACATGTGCAACATGTTTTTTGTTTTTTTTTTAAACTAAGAATTATATAGAGTAATATATTAAAAAGGTGGTGCAGGGAATGAACCCAGATTGCCCACTTTCTGAAGGGTTAATACTTTAACTTGTGAATATCATTCTCTAGGGTAAAGCATGTCTCCCAGGTTCCACTGGGCAGGGCATCATATGCCCCAGGGCAGCTGTGGCTAGAGAAGTAACTTACCATCACCATGTTGAGTGAAATATTAGAGCAATTAAAAGTGGATAAATAATAATCATCATTTTACAAGTACTTTATTAAAGTTTGTATGGCAAGCTTTCTTTAATTTCTCTTTAATTTGGTGGGATAGTACTTGTTGTGAATATAAATTATAGTTTTACACCAATAAAGAGGCAATTTGTGAAGGAAAATTCTATTTTAGAGTAAGAAAACTTTTATTTCCACAAAATCATGGTATTCTCGTAATTTTATTTGTCTAATAATCATTTCTGTGCACATTAGAGGAGCTGTCCCCCAAAATACAACATTGCAACATAATAGTTATGAAATTTCCTAGCGTTATTACGATGAGAAAGTACAATCTGAAATCTAAAAATTAACTAAAGAAAAATGTTTTTAAGATCTTAATTATGTTGACCTTAACTGTGTTTTAGTGAAATGAGTATTTCAACTTGTGATAGGCACTTCAAGGTAATTCATTCTAATAATTATTAAAAACAATAAAGTCATGAGGCTTGGTCTAAAATCAATTTGTTGAAATAGCCCCATCTCCCCCTTTCCATGAGTTATCTCGTTTTTGCTTGGTGCATGTGGTGGATGTGGTGGATGTGGTGGACGGTCTGTGAGCTCAGAGCAGTTAGCTGTGTGAGAGAATTCAATCGACGCTGGCTTGTATTGGCCATCACTCAAAGCTGATTGGTCTCCTGTGTTCTCTGTGTTCTCCCATAGGCTGCATGCTCTTGTCACTTACATGCATTGGTGACAGCGAAGCTATTTGCGGTCTCTATGTTGTCCACATGGGGCACCAGGTTAAAGGGCGCCTCCGTAGCGTTGGGGCTGGTGTTGTGGAGGAAAATGGCCAGGCGAAACGCAGTGTACTCCTGATCCGTATTCCTAATGAACAAGCCACCTAGAAAGGGCACAAAAGGAGGGTGGGAGGCATGATAGAGGGATGAGGAAGTAAGTTATCATGGGGTCAAGAGGAAGTGCAATGGGAGACAGGGACAAATAAGGCAGAGGGAGAGGAAGATGGATAGAGCAGAATGGGCAGAGGAAAACAGAGGGAGGGGGAGGGGGGAGAGAAAGGCAACATCTTCATTAGCTTTGTTACAAAAGGCAATTTGTCTTAGAATCCCTTACACACACACCAACACACATGCACACACACGCACAAAACGCTCATTTAGACACCGCTGCATCGACAACTTCTGAGGAGGACTCCCAGGGAGGAGCAGGCTTAGAGCGAGAAGCCACAGTCACATATAGCAGGTAGAGTTTAAAGTGAAAATTGTTCTTTGAGGTATGGCTGCCAGTGGGGGTGCGCAGCGATTTAGAATCAGAATTGATTTAAAATTTTAAGTTTAGTTTGCATTCCTTATTCTCTGTGCGTTATCTGGGTTAGTTTAGTCATGGTTTTAGATGTGGTCAAGCTCTGTTAGGAATTGGCAAAGGTCAGGATTTGGTTGAGCTTAGAAATAGCCAGATCTGTTCCTCTAGACAAAACTATCCAGCACGAATCTTGAATGAAACTAAAATCCCTAAGTATGTACAAAGCGTTCTGTACATACTTAGGGATAATGTTGTACTATGGCGTTAAAGTACTACATCACCAGTCTCATAGCAAACTGTCTATGTGATTTTTTTTTCATTGCATCTTTAACTCTTTGTATCTGCGGGTTGTTTCATACTTCTTTAGTTCATTTTAAGTCTGGCTTCAGTCTTGCTTAAAACTTTGGAAGTTCTATAGTAGTCCTGTTTTTTGTGTTTGTTTAGTTACAATTACAGTCACTCTTTTTCAGATTTAATTTAATTCTTCTTTTGACAATTGGCCATATTAGTTAGTTAAAAAGTACATTTTCAGTTCACTTTTGAAATTATAATTAAATGTTTTTTCGGGTTCAGAAATGAAGCTCGTTTCACTGGTCCAAACATAGTAAAGTAAGAAAAGGACTTAAACACTATGCACAAATATATAAATGCACTATAAGGGAAGCATGTAGTTATTTTCTTAGCTCTGAAGTGGCCCTAATGGGAGGAGAACCATGACAGGTCCAATATCTGCACCTTTGCCTCTCCATAATCTCAGCCTGATAAATGATATTGATCAGATGTAATCTAATACAACCACTAACCCAAAGGGGGCTAAAAATAGAG
>JACN01084368.1:0-10315 GCA_000787155.1 Scartelaos histophorus | reverse complement strand
AAATAAATAAAATAAAATAAATAAATGTATTTCTGTGCAATAGAGTCAATATATTTAAATTGAGTCCCCTGCCCCAAGGTGAGAGGTTTGGCCCTGGTCGGTGTCAGGACATGTTCGGGTGCCCTCGTCTCATCTTTCCCACATGAACAAGCACCTGGCTGGACTATTAAAAGCCGAGGTTTGCGTTTGACCCAGCTGCCTGTCACTGTGATTGGTCGGCCGTTTGCGATCGATGGAGCCTGGTGCCGTGGGCTGTTCCCCTGAATCCACCCAGACAGAGACGGCGGAGGGGTGTGTGGAAACCAACACACACCCACACACATATGTAGCTCTTGTTTAAAATCCACCTGCTGGTTCCTCCTCCATCAGAGAGTACAAGACTGGCCTTAACACTCACATATTGCATAATAAGCTTAGCAGCAGTTTAAAATGTTGCAGGACAGATGTTGGGGAAGTCAAATAATTACATTTCATTATTATGGACGAGGTCTTTACACTCGGTGGTATAGTTTTAGTAGCGCAGTATCTTGACAGCCACCTCTATTTCCTGGTACTTGCAGGATTCAAATTTGAAAAAGCTCTTGAAAAGCTCGTATTTATGCTAAAATCATAAATGTTAAAATCAATGGTAAATGCAGCCACTAGGCCATAGGCAAAAACTAATAATTTGCCTTTTGGGTTGACGGTCCATGGAGATGTTACTGCTTTGTCTGGAATGTTTCACAGTATCTTTATGGAGACCGAACCAGACCAAGTTACGGGTCAGATCTGTTTTTCTAGGTATTTTTGAGCTTTAAAACCACCTGCAAGTGAAAAAAATGTAAGGTAGAGCTATTAAATGCCTCATGCAAAAAGCCTTTAATGTGTGGCCCAAAACTTACAATTAATTGGAGTTACACTAAATACTTTTATTTGAAAACATACACCATATTTTACTTGTTTACTCAAGGAGCAACAGTTTTATTTGCAAATTGCTGTCTGCAGGTCACAAAAATGTAGCCTTTCTGTGAGGATTTTTACCAGAGCAGTATTAGCCATCAATCAGCGAGCATAAAAGTGACATTTTGACGTGCATGGGTAATGGGCTTGGCTTGGACTCCACACATCTCAGGACCGCAGCCCAAAAGGACATGACGGGGGCTCGTTATTCCAAGGGCGCGCTTTGACATTGCCAACAGACTACAGCTGGCCTGCGGGGCATCTGGAGCAGTGTGTGCAGTGGTGTGGCCTGGCTCGGGTTAGGGCGTCGGGCAGATGGCGGTGGGCAGAGATGAGATGTGCTTGGTCAGTGTTGTGGGGTAAAGGGGTACACTGGGGTATGCTCGGCCTCCTCGCATGGCTCTGCTCATATTTACTCAGAGAGGAGCGGTAATGTGGCTGTGTGCTGCTGCATACTGAAGAGCTGAGGGCGCAGTTGGGTTTAAAGGTGCACTGTGGAACTTTTCTGGTGGAGACGCCACTGCTTTGCTTGGCACTAAACTTGTACAGATAATAACACAATGCAAAGGTGCAGGTCAGAGGGTGTTCACAGTAAAAAAGTATGTTTTTAAAGGTGCACAATGTAAATCTTTCCTGCTTCCCAAGTTCTGTCATTGTCAAAAAGTTGAGAGTTAAAAATGAATCTCACAGAATCAATGTTATATGAGTCTGATTTGTTATAGAGTTAAGTTAGGCCCATAATTCAAAAAAATGAAAAACTTATGAAAAACTTTTTCATACATTTTTATTTAATTATTTGTGTTAATTGTCTGTGTGCGATTAATGTTGTTACATTAATTGTTGTTTTGTTTTTTAGTTTTTTGTCTCTCTTTTGTTTCTATGCGTTTGTTTTGGCCATACTTTGGTGTGAAAATCTTAATAAATACATTGTTTAAAAAAAAAAAAAAAAAAAAAAAAATGTTTTTTAAGTAACACTGGACCAAACTTCCTGTTTAACCCCGAAATTAAGAGTTATATTAATGCTCTGAGAGTAAACGGTAACACTTTGAACGGTTATCCCGATTTAGCTAAACAACACTCAGAGGTGTTTAATTCTTACACTTTATTTTAGTTAATTAAAAAAAACTGGTTCAAACTTCTCTGGTGGGAGTTTGAAGTGGTGAGTGGGAAGTGCCCAGTTAACTCTAAGGTGTGTTAAATGAACACTAGGGGGAGTTGAATTAACTTCAATCACATCACCTCTGCAAATAACCTCAACTCAAACCCCCATTTAACTTTCAAATAGTTAAAATAACACACTTAGGCAAGACACTTCACCCACCTCGCCCAGTGAATACTGTGCATTAGCTTAAGACAAGCCTTTAAAGTGCATTTATTGTTAAGATAAGACATGAATAAGCATGTTTGCATTATATTAACAGATAACCAACCAAAAACTTAAATTACTAGTACCTTCTTAGGAACATAAGAAAAACACTCCACGAGCGTAAAAGCCATTTGACTCTATACGACTCAGTACAGCAGGTTTAATACACTTTTGTCTTCCATAAATCACAAAACGTATAAAACATTTTAGTGCATGTAAACCACTTTGCATGTAATTCCAGATGACCTGTAATCGGACATCTCCCCAGCAGTTTACTGTACTGTACATAATATATACACTTGAATGCTAATGAGCGCTTTACAAATTTCAAAGGTCCAAATGCAGTTATCGACCCTCTCCGCGTGTGGTATGTGATATTTACTTGAGCCATTCATCACCGGAGCTGTCCGCACGTCTGAGCACTCGCCTGCATATTCACTTTGTCTTTGCTTTTCAATCGATGCCGGGGTCCCTCACCTCTGCAGCCACAGCCCCCGTCACCTCCGTCTCCAGTGAAATTACACCGTCATTACGCCCTGAAAAGCACGCTCCGTGGTTCCCAAACTCACTCGTCAATAAACTAATCACAAGGCGAGGACTGGCCAAACACACATCAATGCAGCACAATCGCAAATGTCACTGTTAATAGATGTAAATGTATGCGGCGTAAACCTGCTCATAACTGGATACCAACTTGAGTAACACAGCAGCACCTCTGGCTAGTAAAGCTTTGTTTAAAGAGCACACGACTTTGGGATGATTTTCTCATTTTGACTTCATTTTGTGGGATACCTGTTGCCAAAAGTATAAAAATATTGAATTTGTGAAGAAAAGTTAGTTAATATGTTGAACATTACAGGAAGAAGATGTACCTGAGGGAAACATGTTTTTGTGATACTTTAAACCTGATATACATGATAACAAAATATACATGGTTTCTTATTATTTGATGAATACAAATATAACTTGTGTGCATAAAACGTTTCAAAAGGAGCGCTTCCTGGACCTCCAGAGGATAATACACAGTAGAAAAAACACAGTGGTGTCTTTGAGGAAGGGAAGTCAGTTTAAAGATGCAAAAAATCCAAGGCGGTTCACGGCATGTCAAAAATGGACAACTTTACTATATACTATAACTTGTGTGTATCTTAGATTAGTTTTAACCCAGTGTGTGATATGACTGATAGTTCAAAGTTATTTATGTTGGTTGCTTGGTATTATGATTTCCAATGAGAAAGTAAAATTTGCAACCTAAAAGTGGTCAAAATGTAAACTGCAAAAAAAAAAATTTAAAAATTAAAAGTTAAATGTTTAAGCGGAATAAGCAAGATGGTTTGTCTTTTTTAAATATACATCCATAGTGACCATGTTCTATTTTTCTTAATTTTCCATACATCATATGTATTTGGGTTAATGACATATAAGGATTTTCATCAGGCAACTTTTAAAATTTAGCTTCTATTAAACTTTTTCAAATATTTACAATGTCAGGTCTGCAAAAATCTATGTTTGACATTTATATAAAGCATTTTTACTGTATTTTTTATGTACATGAATTGGCTACGACCTTAAAAAATGTCATGTGGTGCGACCTAGAATAACTTATGTGTCCATGTGTTTGATTATTGTATGCATTGCTCAAGTGCAGATATATATTGTATAAGTAGCTCTTGAGGTCAAAATGAGTCTTTAATTATCAGAGAATCAGGAAGTGCTCTAGTTGAGCTACAGTACAGCTACAAACGCTAAACTCTACACTATAGTCTCTAAAAATTGTGGAACATGTTTGTAAACTCATTAAAGTGAATAATTAGGACGTTCAAAGTAAGTGAGGGAAAACTCTGGACAACTGCAAACGCTTTAAAATGACTTAGTTGTATTTTTCACATTTTTAGACAGTAAAATCAGTGACACGGTGCCTTTAACCATGCCCGTTTGACCTCCCTGTGAAATGGAAATGAAGGCGGCTTTTGAAAGATTATTATTTTGAATCAATAGTTGTAGCTTGCGTCGGCTTTTCCTAATTACAAGATTCCATTTTGCACATGCTCTGTCTGCACCACATCACCTCTCATTAACAAGACGGGCAAAGAATCGAGCGGCTTAATTATCCCAAAACAGAGAAAGAGGAAATTACTAATGACAAGCACAACACAATCTCCAAGACTGAGTCGCAGTTAAGTGCCACCAGTATTTATACACTTTTGTCTGAATCACTGCAATCCTGATGAGTATAATGAGGAGTACACACAGCTCATGGAAACACTCTTTGAATGTTTGTTTTACTTGTAATAAGTGAACTGTTGATTTAATGATTTGTTTATCGTTTATTTCACAATCATTTAAATTCTTGGAGCACTGGGGCTGATTTAGACTGTGACTCCCTCTTTTTATCAGCGTTAAATGGCACTGTGTAACTATTCTGACGGTCCGGCACCTGCTCGTCTCCAGATTTACTGTTTTCACTGGAATGTTGCAAAGTATGTTAATCTGTCTTGCACGTATTCAATTACAGGTGTTTGTATTGTTAAAAAATACTTGGAAAAACCTACTTTCTTGTGATCTGACATATAACTTGACAAGATGGTTTGTCTTTTTTAAATCTATATCCATAATGACCATGTTCTATTTTTCGTAATTTTTCCATGCATCATTTGTATTCGGGTTAATGACATATAAGGATTTTCATCAGGCAAATTTTAAAATTTAGCTTCTATTAAACTTTTTCAAATATTTACAATGTCAGGTCTGCAAAAATCTATGTTTGACATTTATATAAAGCATTTTTACTGTATTTTTTATGTACATGAATTGGCTACGACCTTAAAAAATGTCATGTGGTGCGACCTAGAATAACTTATGTGTCCATGTGTTTGATTATTGTATGCATTGCTCAAGTGCAGATATATATTGTATAAGTAGCTCTTGAGGTCAAAATGAGTCTTTAATTATCAGAGAATCAGGAAGTGCTCTAGTTGAGCTACAGTACAGCTACAAACGCTAAACTCTACACTATAGTCTCTAAAAATTGTGGAACATGTTTGTAAACTCATTAAAGTGAATAATTAGGACGTTCAAAGTAAGTGTATTTATCAAGTTCTGAGTAATATGAACATGATATTGATATTTGACAACATATTTAGAAAAAATTGACACACTCAAGCAATGTTTGTTGAAATACTGTGGGGGAATATCTATTCAAGAAAGCTGAAATTTGATGTGGGACTACAAAACACTTCAGAAAATATGCCAAAAAAGAAAGAAAATAAATTTTAAATAAATACATTTTAAAGGGTTAAAAATCAGCAGTTAATTGCAGACGGTCGCACCACATTTTCACACTTTAAGTACAAAAAATATGCATAATAACTAATTTTCTGAAAATTTCACACTTTAAGTACAAAAAATATGCATAATAACTGATGCTTTCTGAAAAAAAAAATGATTTGGTTCCATGGAGGTCAGAGGTGCTACAGGTATGTGGGGAATTATTAGAAAATCGGAACCTTTTTAACTGAAGAAATTGCAGTTGGACAGACGTCATTGAGCCATTCATAGGAAGCTGAATCATCACTAACAAAATCAAAATCGATCTAAATCAATTTGTGGTACTAGCAACTACATTATTTTATATGTGAAGACTTGTGCATGTTTTCCATCTAATACTATTGTAAACTTAAATGCACCTGTAAAACTGTATTATCTTTGTGGATGTGACTATCCCGTACAGTGTAACCCAATCCCCCAGTCTCATGTCTGGGACCCTCTCTGAAAGCAGACATCTGATAGGCCCCGTCCCCCCCTGGGTGCTGTGGGCCCTCTCCCATTAGCTCAGTTGGGGATTGCGGTGTGGAGACAGCTCTGGTCTCGTCGCTACTTTTTAACGCATGCTAATGGCTAATTAGGCCTTTCATGACTTAAAGCTTCATGCTTATTCTCATTACATGCCACCCAGTACTCCCAGAGAGCTGTTGCATTACACTCAGGACAGGGGAAGTCAAACAGTGGGGAGGTATGGATTGGTCTCAGTCAATTTGAACTGAATTTGAGTCCTAGTCGCTGCGTTTAATGGTATGATAATGGTGACACCCCCGTAGTAGTTCATTGGAGTGTTCAGAGTCCCCTGACATGATCGGGGCCTATACCGACGCCAGCTTAAGTCCTCAGCCAGTCCTCGGCCCATTAAAATACTGTCTGTCAACCACTATCCAAATTAGAGTGGCCCGATTACATTTAAAGTGTGAAAGGAAATGGGGGGAGGGGGATTTCCACTGTTGCTTAGCGATAAAGCAGTTATTAGGAAAAGGCTGTGAAGATGTTAACCAGTCTATGTGATGAACGGCCCAGTTATCCTGCTAATGTGACACAAGGGAAACCAGTGCACAGTTAAAAGAAAACTGAACGAGTGGGCGTATGTCGAGGAGGTTACGCTCTCTATGAAAATAAGACTAGTCGTGTGGGTCAGCAATGTGTGTCAACATCTTAATGATCTACTGCTGAAATTATCCAGTCACCAGGAAGATTCTCAAGGGCAAATGCAATTTCACTGTTTACCCTCATGGCAGAGGCAGGATCAAAAAACATCCGAATTCATAATTATACCTTTGCATATTAGAAACCTTTTTTGAAAATGATAATTGGCGGTTATTATGGGAATCTTTCAGTTGGCCTGTATTGAAGAAGGTAATTATTTACCTTTTTGCACTTTATGGTGAATGCTTTTCATGAAAACATGGCAACTATTATTCAGTATTTAAGTAATTATACTATTATTATGTCATTATTTTTATGATGATTTCTCTCGTAATTAAAAGTACATCATGTAACCTTTTGGTGAAGGGTCTACCACCTGCTTGTCTCCATGGAGATTGTATTACTTTACCTGGAATGTTCCACAGTATATTATAAAACATATTCATCTTCATTTAGACAAGAAGATGATGCTAACAGAAGAAATCTGAGCCATTCACATTAAAAAAGTCATGTTTTATAAGACATTTTGGAGCTATGATAAAACATGTCATTGAATAAATGCTGGATTTGCCTTAGTTCATCAGTCTTCCTGGATAAAGCAGTGACACTGGCCAATTTACTGGTCAGACCTGTGGAGAGGCCAGGCCCTCCACAGGTTACACAATGCAGCATTTTAAATAAGAATATGTTTCCAAGAATACTTTTTGTCTCCTCCTCAGTGTGCTGAACTTTTTCTTTTATAAACAGAGGCTATTATAAGTCAGTGTGGGGATAACCAGATCAGTAGGTGTGCTGGAAAAAGCTAATACAGCTCTGTAATATTCCAAACTGTTCATTGGCCCCTTTCTTACACTTGTTCTGTTATTTCAGAGAGGGAGATACTTTTGGGATGAGCAAATGTTTGTCCACAGTGCAAGCTCGAGGTAGTGATTTAAAGCCTTAATTGCGAGCTCTGCCTTGTTATTAAAGCACCAGTCTGTGTTTTGCACCTGGTAGTGTTTACAGGTCTATTCATCGCACTGCAGACAGGCTGACAGGCGAGCAGCCACTCCAGCCGCAAATAAAGCAACGCACTCTCAGGCCTTCAGTTAATTTACCCAGCGCACCTCATCTGCCCCGGGCTCCTGAGACTGACACAACAGGAGAGTGCACGGGGAGATTAATCACTCTCAAAGTTCTGGGGTCTAACTTTGCCACTATTTGCACTTCTACAAATAACAATGACAGGTTATATTTTTCTTAAATCCTTTATTATGCAAAATTGACTCTTGTGAGCTTTAATATAGTGTTGTACCTTATTATATTTATAATGTCTTTACTTCCTCGAGAAAAGGTGTATGGAGTTTAATTCCTGTATTACCATATGACATCACAAGGTGGAGCAGGATGTTTTCTATTACTACAGAACCAGTCCTAAGACTCTGTTCTAGTCCAGGTTTAGTTCTGATTTAGTCCTGGTGTAGTTCCAGTTTTGATGGTGTGTAGCTGCTCGTCCTGCTTGGCTATACTCTTTATTTATTTATATTAGCCTACGTCAAACTTGAAATGCATTAGAAATGTGTTTTTGCAGAAATAGTGAGGATTGCGAACAACTGGCTCTATTAAAATTCCATTTGATTGTGACAGGCAGAGCTAAATACACCGGCTGACAACAGCACCTCGGTGATGATGCAACCGGTGTCAACCGTGCACTGTGCTGCCTCCAGGCTTCTAATTAGCCACACACATGACATACACACTCACATCATAGCACCAGTATTTTATCGTCTATAATTGGTTTGTGTTAGGACTTGAAATTAAACCTGTGTGGCCATAACAACATCATTAAACTTTTCATAGAAGCATTGAACAACAATTTAAAGATGCATTGTGTAACTTTTCTGGTGAAGGGTCTGTAAAATGCTTTTCTCCATGGACATGTTACTGTTTTGTCTGGAATATTTCATAGTTTGGCATTAAACATTTCTACCAAACTAAGGTATATCTCCATGGAAACCAGCAGGACACAATGTCAGGACAAGTTACTTCTGTGGAGAGGCTCTCACATTCAGAATTTATGTATTTCTGTGTATTTCTGAGCCATAAAACCACTTGTAGTTGATAAAATGTAAGTTAGAGCCATTTTATGTCATACTGTGGAATATTCCAGGCAGAAAAATAGTCCATAGATACAAGCAGGTGTCGGGCCTCCAGCACCTTTAAGCATGAGAGTGTGCGGTGCTTCATAAATCTCACCTGTAAATTGACCTGCTGGTGTCTCCTGCTGGTCTCTATGGATATTAAAAAGTCTGAAGCCATAATTTGGAACCTTTTGTTAAGTTCCCAATTCGCTATTGGTTGTAAAATTATACTTTATATAAAATAAATAATAAATAAAATGTCAATTGAAGTCCAGTCCGTGTACTGTGACAGATTTTTCCTTCCTCTCAGTTCTGAACAATATAGTGCAGATCTTTGCAGCAAACATCTGGGCTGCCGTGCATAACATAACTTTACCTTTAATTGAGACAGCCCCAGATGCTCAAATACAACATTTTTCACATTTCTAAATCACCAAACAGTTGTTATAAAACTACATATGTTTTAATGTCCAATTTAACAAGAACGATTCTGTCAGAATGATTTATCATCAAGGTTGGAAAATCACTTACAATTGTAATTGCTCTATTCAATTACAAACATTTTGCAGTTGAAATTCTGTACAGAAGTTAATTAATACTTCTGTAATAATAATAATAAATAATACTAACAATAATAATAACAATAATAAATAATAACAATAATAAATACTGTTCACAGTAAGTGTGCTCTGTCTGATGAAAATATATATTTCGGCTGTACTTTCTCCTCTGACTGGCAAAGCTTTAAATGCTTTAAATTATGAGCAAAATAAAATATACAAATAAAAACAAAAACTATCAATTCCAATACCGACAAAATTCAGCACAAATCTTTAATAAAATCATTACATCTGAATCTTTATTAGACCTGAATAGTTTTTTTATGTGATATTTTTACTTTAACTTGAATACTTTTACTTAATGGTGCACTGCGTAATATTTCTAGTCTTAATGGAAATGTTATTGCTTTGTCTGGAATGTTCAACAGGACAGATTAAACCTCTGTGTTGTGTCTATCACGAGGGAGATGAGCAGGTTACAGCATTACAGTTCAGATCTGTGGAGAGTCTCCCCTATTCACAGAAAGAATAAATGCTAAATGTTTAATGTCATATTATGGAACAGTCCAGGGAAATGGAAAGAAGCAAGTCGTGGATTTCCACCAAAAAAGCTGCACAGTGCCACACCTTTTAAGTAACAAAATGTAGTACTTCTTCCACCACTGCATCTTTTACAGTGTCAATCCAACCAATCAAAAAGAAAAATGAAAAGAAAAGAAAACTAAAAGCCACTATTAGGAGCTATAGTGTCATTTCAGCCAATTGCAGCTTGGAGCCATCTCTGAGGTCATACAGGGCCTGAGATCTTGACACATAAGTACAGGGCTAAACACTATGATCAACCAGGCTTCTGTATT
>KN502830.1:46067-59000 GCA_000787155.1 Scartelaos histophorus | reverse complement strand
GAATGAACTTGTAATTGAATATTCAAGTACAGTATACAGTGAGTTCTATAGTTTGGTTAAGGTTCAGCATAAGTGAATTTACTTTTACAATATGACATGGCAAAGTAGAATGTAATCATGGAGAAAAACTGTCTCGTACGCCTTTCTAAGAGAATGATATCACGTTCTAGAAACTAAACGTGTATTAATGTTTTCAAAAACGAAAACGATTGTCGACGAGGATGGGATTCGAACCCACGCGTGCAGAGCACAATGGATTAGCAGTCCATCGCCTTAACCACTCGGCCACCTCGTCCTCGGAGCCTTACTGCACATGCGCAGTAACTTAACAATAAACCATGGACAGAAGTCGATCAAATGTTTATTAACTTTAGTATTGCATATCTACAATTAATTCATAGATAGAATGATTTTGGTCTTCATTATGTCCATGCAAGCCTGAAACATGAGCCAAATTATATTGTATGCGCACGAATTACAATTACTATGCGCATTTACCAGTGGCACTACGGTAATACGCGTCACTGTGCGCCGCCAGCGTCGCACCAGCTGCGAAAAGGCAAAAGCAGTGTTTCGATGACGATGAATGAAACAGCCCAATTATTCGCCAGTAATGCGAGATGTTTACGGATCTAACCACATATATCAGGTACCAATGACAGAATCGCCGTCATGACTGTTTTAGATCTCCAGCGTGTTTAGCCATAGCGTTAGCATGGTGGCGTTTAGAGTAGCTGGGACGCCTGGACAGAAATAGCCTGTGCCTGCCTCGCTGTTTGGACCTGGTTTGACAACAGTACCGCTTTTTCTGTAATGCATCTGTCAAAGAAATGCTCCGTTTTCAGAGTGGTGCTGAGTGCTCTGCTCATTGTGGCGCTGCTGCAGCTCATCTACCTTTCATTCCTGTCCAAATTTCACGGCAAACAGCAGCGGTACAGATACTCGGAGCTTTTTGGGGGCTCGGGATCCAAAACAAAAGCCACGCAACCTGAGAAAAACGCACGGAAGGAGCGGCTGAGGTACTCCCTTTCAACTGGTGGCATCTTTGATAACAGCGGCCAATACAGGATCTACAAAAACCTAATTAAAAGTGATTTCACTGCTAATCTAAAGCCTGGATCACCGGATAACCCAAATATTCTGTCTCTGGCTACTCACACAACCCTAAACAACCTGCACCACCTGGATTCCCTTTTGGAGAGGTGGCAAAATCCTCTATCAGTGGCTATATTTGCACATGATCAAGATGTTAAATTTGCTACAGCTTTGGCGTATGCGCTCAGCTTTTTCTGCCCCAGAATCCAAGCACTTGTGGACTTTCACCTGGTTTGCCTTTCTGGAGAAATGGCCAGTTTCCCTGAGCAAGACCGGGAGCATTTTGTTGGACTTAAGGACTGCTCTTCTGTGTTTAAAAGACTAGAAAATCATAGAGATAAATTCAAGAACTATGCCATTAGTGGGAATATCTCCTATCCTAATAACCTGCTTCGTAATGTGGCCAGAAGTGGAACAGACTCTGCTTACATTCTGGTTATTGACATTGATATGATGCCAAATTCAGATCTACATCAACAATTTCTAGCAATGATCATGCAACGTGAACCAAACAGTGATGAGGTTTTTGTTTTGCCCGCTTTTGAAATTCGCCATGATCGTAAAATGCCAGCCACAAAACCAGAGCTGGTCCAGTTGTACCAGGTGGGAGAGGTCAGGCCGTTCTACGAGGAGCTGTGTCCAAGATGCCAGGCCCCCACGAACTACTCTCAGTGGGTGAACATCCACGTAAGGGGCAGCGCGCCTCTGGAAGTGTCTTATACTCTGATGTGGGTGGACCCCTGGGAGCCCTTCTACATTGGCCCCCGCACTGTGCCGCTGTATGACGAGGGCTTCAAACAGTACGGCTTCAATCGCATCAGTCAGGTGGGTACGAAGTGAAACTGCAGAAATACTAAATATAATCTTACACTGCATTATGAAAACTGATTAGAATTATTAGTTTTAATTTTTTTAAGTATTAGTTCAAAGTGATGTTGTTGCTTCCTGTTAGGGATGTAACGGAATATAAATCTCTACTTTCACGGTATAATACTTATTGCAATATTTTAAGGATGGTCAACTAACTCTGAATATGCTACAATTTATATTTGTTTAGAAACACAGTGGATACGCGTGTAGCCTGAGCGCAGAAAAGGCCGCTGTCCGTGCGGCGAACACGTGGCTCTAGCGTTAGCATTAGCTAGCCATGCGTCTTACCCGTATGTGCTAAATGCAGGCGAATGCGTAGATGAAGAGAAGAAACGTCTCAAACTTCAGGAGCCGGACATCCATTCATATCTGATCCATTTCCTAGCATTGTCCCCGGGAGAGTCTGAAATTTGCAGAAATGCTACGAGACATCGACAAA
This sequence comes from Scartelaos histophorus, assembly GCA_000787155.1. NCBI lineage: Eukaryota > Metazoa > Chordata > Actinopteri > Gobiiformes > Gobiidae > Scartelaos > Scartelaos histophorus. Next base: position 56,596 of record KN502830.1, on the reverse strand, counting down.
ATCCAAGATCCGAGCGGCTCTTCGTGCAGTAGACATGCGCAGTAGAGTGAGGGTAGAGAGGGGGGGTGTGCAGAGGAAAATGTTCGTTTGATTGTGTTTTGAACAGTTATTTTGCGCTTCGTGGACGCACCCTCGTCATGGAAAACACACGAAGAAATAAAAAAGAAAGTTTTAAGTTAAAGGCGACTGATCTGTCGAAGAAGGACGTAAAGCCGCTGCACGTAAACGCGGCATTACTGAGTCGATGGTAGCGACAGCAGCGCGATGAACTGACTCAATGCAAAAATACAAACTTTTTCAGTGGCAATAAAAAAGACGGCCAGAACTTGAAAACATTTTGAAGGCATACATTTAGGTGCGGCTTATATAAGTACAATTTAAAAATTTAGTCGAAATTTTGTTGATGCGGCTTATATTCAGGTGCGCTCAGTCAGGAATTTACGGTATAATACACATTTTATAATTTTGAATGCTGTTATGTATGACTACCCCATTTCACCTCCTCTAACTATTAAAGAGAGACAAAACTGATTCTTGGGAGCCTTATAATGCTTAAAAAAACATACCTGGAGTTGTTTAGTTTCATTCACACAAGTTTGAGTAGTACTTTATTTTATTATCTAAGCTCAAAATGCTTTATTCCACCTTGAGATGTCATAGATTTCAAGTTAACAGCTACATTTTACTTGTTTATTACAGACTGAAAATTCCTGGTCTGAAATCATCCAAATGTTTCTAGTGAAGGTGTATGGAGTTTAAAAACACAGTGGAGCACTTCCTGTATTACCGCATGACATCACAAGGTGGAGTGTTTTCAGTTTGAGAGAAGTACTCAGGCTAAATATGCAGGGTTTATTTAACGTTTATTATGTGTGAAAGAAGCAAAACACAACTCCAGGTATGTTTTTGATGAGGAAACAACATTACAGTATAACAGAACTGAAAATAGCGTCTTATATATGGACATTTAATCATGTATTTATCCATTTTCTATTACTCCGCAGCTTTATAATACTCTAATGGGGAATATCTTGAGTCTATGACGTTAGTCCAAGCTATATCAACACATATTTGTACATAAAAAAACCTATAAAAAGTACACCTGAAGAACACCCAAGTGAATGAAAGTATCTTGAAAAATAATAGTGTAAAATGTACGATGTATCCGTGACTGAAAAGCACATTATGTTCAAAGAGCATTTCCAATTCAGATGTCATTTCTCATTCTCATATCATTGTCATTCTGCATCATCTCTGTTCCCACCTACTATATCAGACATGCCCAGATTTCCATTTCCTTTCAATGTATGCCAAAATGTCAAAGCGTTCACTCTGAATATCTCCCTCTAATCCTTTCATCCTCGTGTTTCTTTTAGGCCTGTGAATTACACGTGGCTGGGTACAGATTTTCCGTTTTAAATTCCGCTTTTGTGGTCCATCGAGGATTCAAGATTCAAGGGGAATTTCACGCCAAAAAAGATGAAGAGAACAAACGAAATCGGGTCTTGTTTCGTAGCTTCAAAGAGGGACTAAAAACCAAGTATCCCTCGTCAACACGGAGATGCTAAAACGGAATATGTGACCACCCTGTTGGAACAATGGACTTGTATTTTTGTAGTTTTTAAATGAAACTTTGTGACTTGCTCCTAAGGCCTCAATTATTCTGATTTGAAGTCAGGATAAATGCACTGGCCTACATTTTGTTCTAGTTATAAAAGGTTGTATTGCCAGATCTTAAATTAATTAAATATAGCCTTAGGGATTATTCAGAACTTCCTGTTGGGCAGAAATACTACAGAACTAAAAATACTGAAGAACTAAGAACCTCTCTGACAATAAATTCACCAAAACAAAGTAACTAAAACGTAATTCCTAATGTGTTTTCTGGCGGGAGGGTGCGCCACCTGCTGGTCTCCATGGAGATGTTATTACATTGCGAGGAATGTTCCACAGAATGGCATTAACCTGCTTTTTTTCTTATTTTGAAGCGACCTTGAAAAACATGCATTCATACTGTGAGCAGGTTAATCTCCACAGATCTAACTTGTCCCGTGTTGGACCACCTGCTTGTCTGCATCGAGAAGTTTAATGCCATACTGTGGAATATTACCAGACAAAGCAATAACAACTCCATGGAAACACGCGCCTCTTTTCAACAAAAACTGTCTGAGCAGCAATTTGACATATTAATTAAGGCGAATAGCTAAAACATGACAATAACGGTATTCGTTTTTATCCCGTTTATTGTCATTTTTATCCATTATGGACTTAAAGTGGGTAAATTGTCGTACTATAGTGACAATATATTTGTACTTAAACGAATACTGACAAAAAACAATCAACATTTTCAGGTAAAGAATGTGCGCTTAATATTAAAGCTCCTATTAATGCCATGATGATCAATGCCAGTGAGTAGCCACAAGAGGGCTACAGATTGCCTCCATTGTAAAGTGTATTGCACAGTATGTAGCTGGGGTATTTTATACAGGCTTACAGGAGTTCATTTAATGCCTGTTAAATAAGTGTGTGTGTGTGTGTGTGTTTTTTATTTTTTCAAACTAAGATAACTAAGTTAATTACCACTTTACGCAGAGAAGGTGACAAGCATTTTTGCCAAATTGCAGAAATTACTGCAACGTTGAACACTGGAAAAGTAAATAAACTGCTTTTACCGCATTTATCACTGTTTTTAATGGCAGCTCTTTTTAATCGTTTAATTGTAGCATGGTTTAAATTGTACACTACATCCAAATGGACTGAAATAAGCCACTGCAAAATGCCTGCGTCTCCTCTTAACACTGACAGTATTGTTCGCTCTTCAACACATTTGTCATATCTTAAGTGCTACATATTCTTTATTTGTGGTATTGATAACTATTGCAAATTTGTTCTGTTACAAATGTTTTAATATTTATTGTGTCATGTTTTGTGTTGACTGAAGCGTCTCCAAGCAGGAAACTGTAGCACAAATGTTTGGGGTAAAATATTTAGTTTTTGCTATGACATTTTGAAATATATTGTTTATCAGTGGCACTTGGTTGTATATCATTTTATCATTTTTGACATGAAAATGGTTATAATCTTGTGTTGTGAGTTTTAATAAATTTAATTCTGTTAATAACCACTACGTGTTTTTTAACAGTGACAATAAGCTGTACTAAAAGTGTCAAATCCAATCACTCATCTTCAGAAATGGGATTAAAAAAGATCTTATTACTTAAATTAAAGACACTACGTAACTTTTTGCTGGGCCCCCCCATCTATTGGACTCCACTGTTTTGACCGAAATGTTCCATACTATGACATTAAACTTAAATCTTCATGGGGACAATAAGGTGATGCCAACAGGCTAAGTTACAAGTCAGATCTATGGCGAGGCGACCCTGCTCAGAGTAAGACGGCAGGTTTTTCAAGGTATTTTCTTGCGATGAAAACACTTGACCTGTCACAAACTAGCACAAACTAGACACATTTAATTCTATTAAACATTCCAGGTAGAGCAATAATCTCCATGGAGATAAGGAGCTACATAATGCACCTTTACATAAGATGTCAGGAAGATAAATCGCTGTTAGCAAGGTGACAGCTTTGAATGGCACCAGATCATACACTTTATAACCCTATATTTTACTCCATATTGTACTTGGTTGTAAAGGTGTATAGGGAAGTAAACAAGCACTAGTATCAGTAGTAGTATCTTTGGCAGAGTGCTTGACACAGTTGACGTAAAGCCGTGGTGTAACACAGCTTAAGGTAAGGCTTTAAATGCATCTCTGCACCGTTCGTGTGTGATGGCTGATTAAAAGGTGAGAAAGGTCACCTGTCAATTAAAAAGTCCTATACTTGGTCATTGAGGTCTACCGACATTACGTATATTTAAACGCAAAGCAAAAATCAGATCACTACAAAAATAAACAACCCAAAAATTTGATCTGATTTCTCTGGATTTAAAATGGACAAAATATAGAATGTGAACACTTGATCTACAGGCTAAGGCTAATTGTATAATTTATAGAGTGTTGGCCTTTAATTTGCTGCATAGACAGATATTTGATTTGGACTAAGAAAGACATAAACCTTTATTTTATCACTTTACTGAGATAATGTCAATTCCAATTTCAAGTGATATATTTTCTGCCATATTGTTTGCTCTCTAATCTTAATATTGCCGTGTTCAACAGACAGTGAAATGCTTTTTATTCAATGGAAACTTCCAGATTGTAATTCAAAGGTTCAGTGTTCTTTTGCTCTGTAGGCCATATGTTTGTAATGCACGTGTGACACAACTGTCTGCAGTGTTGGAAGCTAAGCCTGCTTTGTGCACAGCTCAGTGGTGATCAGGGCACGAGGTACAGGACACACGCTACGCCACGCTCTGCCTTTTAGCTTTCAGTTTTGGTTAAAGGCACCTCTTCATCATCGTCATAATTACTGTTGCCCCACTGGGCAAACACAACCAAACTGTTGCTTTTCAATCTACTCCAGTCTACTGATCTTCAATGAACAATACTGTTCACGTGTTCATTACTAGAAAAGAAAAATAATACAACTTGTGGCTTAATTCTCTGCTCATTACCTAAATTGGCTTTTTCTACTAGCAAGCACAAGCACAGCAAAGATTTTATTACACTTTTCAATATTCTTCAGTCCCAACACAATATGTAAGTTTTCTGGTGGAGAGTCAGAAACTTTATTTTTTATAACTTTCGATGTGGAGATGTGGAGATACGAAGCAAGTAACAAGCGATTAGTTTTGCGATTTATATTTAAATAATCAATTTGAAGGAGAACTGACTAAAACTAACAAAAGAATCACATTTCATAACATGTTTGTACAGATCTAAATGACAAGGTTAGCTGTTTGCAGAATAAGACGGGATGTTTTGTTAATGGTGAAGGAAATGATGTTACTTAAAAAACTACAGCCCTTTGCTATGATGATTTGCTAATTGCTTAATGTTAATGCTAATTTTCTTGCAGCCCTATTGCTAAGTGCACTCTCTTTGCGGTGCTCTTTGCTGGGTGTCACTGGGTGGCAGAAGGTGCGTAGGTGTCCAGCAAGGGTGTCTGTGCAGATCAGGGGAGCCAGGTTTGGTGAGGTAAAGTGGGTTTTATCTCAACAGCTTTGGGGAGTGACGGCTTATCTGGGTCAGGGAGCTTTACGACATAAGCAATTAGGACTGCCCTCTCTTGTGTACGCTAGCAGGAGGCAGACCTCCCGCCACCTAGATTAGCCCGTCCCGCTGAAGCTCGCAGAGCTGTGCAGCTTCGGAGGACCAGCTGGGACGGAGACGTGGGTCAATGTGGCACAGCGCACTCTAAACACTGCATCCACTGACCCATATAAGAGCGGACTTTACAACAAAACTAATGAACTCAGCTAATGACTGCATGACTGGTTGTGCACTGTAGCCTCTGAGCACCATAAGAAAAGAGCTATAGTCTGTGTGTTTGTGTTCCCTGGATTAACACCAGTGATTTTTCTAATGAGCCACTTAAACAAAAAGGCCTCACTCTCAATAAGTGCTTACCAGAGCAGCAGTCTAAACTAAAGAGCTGCAACGTATGTGAAAAGGACCACTGACTGAATGCAACAAAGGAATAAACAATGTAAAGAAAACAGGAAATACTGTTACAATTAAATGAGATAAATGAGAACCTCCTGAGTGCCTGCATTGGAATACAAGGTCTATCAAAACCATAATGATACAGATAATAAAGTCTAACCCAATATTAATAAACCTATGTATTATTTATTAATTATCATAAGGCTGTGAACCATGAAAACCATGAAACTGTGAATATATGTCTACCCTGGACTATTTTTTCTTTAAATCAATGATGCAGTAGAATTAAATATTTTGCTTTTTTAAACTACAGATGATACAAACATAGTAACTCAACTGTAACCCAATATATTGTTCTATTGGTTATCTCACTTGCTAATTAAATGGTGGTGGTGAATGTTGCTGTTTTAAGTTTTGTGCCCTAAAGAAAGATGCTTGTCTAAGTATGAAGTTAACTATTACACGCATGTATTATTATTCTCAAGTTACAAATACAGTTAATACAAATGAGTGGCTTCAGCTTTAGCCTTGTGTCCTTATGGTACCCTGACGGTTCTTCTCTTTTCCCTTTACGCAGCCTGTACATGTTAATAGAAATGTATCTAAATGCAGGTTAAACTGTCATCTATTTTGGAAGGATGGGCCTGGGCAGCTTTGTGAATAGTATAGCCATCCGTTTCACTTAAATGAGGCAGGGCTTAGCTGCCATCAATGCCAGCTTTGGGAGATGTTTACCTGTCTGCTTACTGCAAAAAGCCTCTCATGAGAAGGCCACACATATCACTGCTCTTCTAAATCTGGTGTTCCTGGACGCCTGACCTGCCCGGGCCTTAAACGCATCCCGCTAAAGCCAGACGACCATCCACGCGGGCGGACAGCAGTAATGAGACATGACACCGCCCCGGGGAAAGAAAAGGAGGACTAAGAGATCGGGCTAATCCTTCTCACCAGCGCTAACGCCTCTTAGCCTGCTGCCCCGGCTGTCACATGAGTCCTGCACAACGTTCAAAGACCATCAGCAAGGGCAAAATCACAACTCTCTTGAGCTATATCTCCATGAAAATCCAGCACTGATGCCAGTCATTCAAAACTAAATATTGTATTCTCTGAATGGGCAAAAGTCCTCAAATATTTCCTTATGAAAAATAAATATTAGGTATGTTCCCATAGAGATGAACAGAGATTTGCAAATTATGTTATATATTATGTTCATATATAAAAATGATAAGTCCATTTGTTGTAAATATTAAACTAACATCATTTTGCAAGCCTTGTTATGAATTTTAAAATAATGAAATCTATATTGGTAAATGTTGCTTATCAGCCATGGCAGACAAACAGACAAATATCAAATATTGGTATCGTAGATACATCATAATATAATGTCCAAATACTTTTGAAAGAACATTTACTATAAAGCATCTTAAAATCTCCATTGTTTTAATACTGGTTTAAGCAAAGTCCAAAGTCAAAAAACACCATCCCGCGCTCAACAATCTACCAATCAATATTTGTGTGTTTATGAGTCCGATTTAAAATTACATAACAGTGCAGCATATGCTGCCTCGTCTTGTACAGTGAGTTAATTCTGGTTCGATCGATGCACTAATGCAAGGCTCATAAATCACTATCATTTAGTAACAGATGAAGCCTGCTATGATACAATGACCCACGGTTTATACAGCGAGCGGTGGAGGTTTGCTCGCACTGTCTTTGCAAACGTGCTCTTCATACTAAAGAGGACTATGATACTATGATGCTCTCTACACATTTCTGCCATATAAAGCAGCCTATAACAGCAAAACAAAATCAGTGTTTAAAAGAATACAAAGAACTGTGCCATTACAGTCTCACATTAGTCTGTAAGGAAAAACATTTTAACAATTTCAACAGAAAAGGTCAGTTACAAAAAAGAATTTACCAAAAATTGCCCACACAAAAGTATTTAATGAGATGTTTAGAAAACATCTTGTTCTCAGAGCACAAAGTAAAGGCCTATAATTTGCTATATTTAACACATTACTTATTGGCATGATTTTTGTTTCTAAATAATAGGTCAATTCTGGGTTTTAGGGTTTCAAAATAATAAAAAAATCAGCCATAGCGAGTAACGATTTAAAACTAAATATTATAAATATATATTTTGATATATATGGGAGAAAAGTCCTTCAAGTTCCATATAACAGAAAGTTGAATCCCATGAATAGATAATTGTGATGAATGAATTATTTATTTAACTAACTAGTAAGACACAAAGATGAGGGTTGAGTGTGTGTGGTTAAAAATATCCTGCTTCCATATTGAGAGGTGGGGCTTTTTTCATACCATACTATGAATTTGATGAAGCTTGAAATTTAATTCAAAGTCCTTTCTTCCAGATAATTTCAGATGCCCTGTAGACAAGAGAACGGTTGCTCTACTTAATGAAGTAAATAAAGCAGCTGAAGATGAGATTAATTGGGATTTATAAAGCGGATTAAACTTTAGCTGTCGTCCGATCGATCGTCAGACTTTATATCAAAGGATCACACTACACGACTTTCAAGAAATCAATCAAATCTACAAGTGAATTTCAACATCCGATTTCACTGCCAACAAGATGCTGCGTGTACTAGGTCACACCAACTCAACCAGACACTACTATTTATTAAAGAGTTTCAGATGTATTTATGTATTATTGATTTATTTTTTTCCTGCTTTTTGTGTCTATATAAATCTGAAAACACTACCTCTTCAAGTCTGAATAATTTACTTAAACCACTAAAAAAATATTCCAGATTGAGGCATACTAATAGAGAATAAATCAACATTCATTGTCATTAAACACTGCAAAGTTATTTATTGCCTTGTCTTATTTTAATTTATCATGGTTTTGTCTTTTGGATAAAACCTGCTTTAATTGCAAATCGTATTTTACAGTCTGTTTTAGTGCCACATACTAAAATTTCAAACTCAATTTCAATACTAAAATATCAATTTTGATACAACAATGACAATAAAAACCACTTTACATTTAGACAATAGCAAGGCATTTTGAACACTTAATTATAGTACTTTCTTTTAGTTTACCATGGGGCCTTATATCTGTGTAATCCCTCATTGTAAAACTATTCAGGAAAGGTTAATTTTTGTCTTATGAATGTGACTTTTTCAGCTGAAATGAGTATCTAGTTTCAATAGCAGTTTTACTACTGATTAATATTTGATTTTTGATACTTTTGACCATGCTAGTCTTCAAAGTTACCAGTCACCAATTATTTAATTGGCTAGTCACGATTATTCTAATTAAATGTTGTATTATCTATATACCTTATAACTATCTATCTGCCTATCTGTTGATTTTACTATTGTCCTATTTAGGCAGTGTCTTTTATTGTTTAGAAAAATGTATCAAAAACTAATATCGCATAACGCCCGCTGGCCCCTCTATATCAATACGTCAATATTTACTTCACACGTATTGATCTGTTTAACCTCAATCTCTGAGCCATATTTTTAGACAGGTGGTAGCTCTAATAACGTCTGAACCCTATCACGCAACAACCTCTTCCCGCCTTTTAACAACAACACTCTGAAAATGACATTATCTGCCCATCATCTGTCTGTTCCCGCCAAAGAGAGCAAAGAGTAGGGTTGCCAGATATTCAGACAACAGCAAGCAACTAAGCCTTTGAAAAACAGTCCAAACAAGTGACACCTACAGAAACTAGTTAAAGATGCACATATTTTATTTAAATAATTAACATCTGTGATGGTTTTAATACTTGACCACAGGGACGCAACAATATCTAAACCTCTCAGTACAATATTATCACAATATGCATCTCACCGTACGATATTTATTGAAATATATAATTGTAGATAAAATACCTTAATACGACTTCGGTGCATATTATCACTGTCAAAATCCCAAGAACTCAAGTAAAAAACATTTCTTAATGTTGTCTGCGCTGAAATGAATCATGGGATATGTAGTACCATGTAGTTCCCTGTGTTTATTATAAAACAATGCATTTAAGCAAAATAACTTGTAATTCAATATAATGTGACATCTTTTGATATAATTGTGAAACTTTTGACAATACAAGATCACAATATTTAAGTTATTGTCACATCCTTACTTAACCCACTAGTATTTCCATAGGCTGTATGATCATTAAGGGGGACTCCATAACATTTCTAGTGGAGGGTCCACCACCTGCTTGTCTCCAGGGAAATGTTATTGCTTTGCCTAGAATGTTCCACAGTACAGATTACACCTACAAGCAGGTTACAGCAGTATGCTCCATCCATTAGGTCTGTGGAGAGTTGCCCCTATTCATAGAAAGAATTATTGTGTTTTTGAGCAAGAGAGACACCTTTAATAAAATGCAACCCATGACTCAAAATTTGCAAGCAACTTTCAAAAAAAAAAAAAAAAAAAAGAAGAATTCTGCTTTACAAAGACCATTTAAATCCTAATGAAAATTATTATTTGGAATTAAACTTAATCCTGAAGTTAGTGGGTGGTTTATTCTGATTTTACAGCCAAATTAAATTATTCCTGGATCATGTAAAAGTTTATTCTTCTTAAAAATTATTCCGGTCGTTCATGCTCCTTGGGTCGCTCTTCTGGCGCGATCCAGACGATCTGGTTTCACCCGTATTTGCTTTGGACTTTCATCCACTGCTCTTTGGATTTGCGGGGAGCGGGATGCTGGAGTGGGCTGAGGTAGAGCAGATGTTGACTCAGTTTGTCTTCTTCCTCCTTCTCCAACATCCTTTTTTTCTCTTCCTCAGCTCACAGACGTAAAGTGTGATGATAGAATTCTCCTGCTACTGCGCAATTAACATCGGAACCAAAGCGGAAAAAGGTTCGGATGGTGTTTGTGTCCGTGGAGTAACGACAAACGGGGATGACAAGAAAGCCTGTAGCAGCTGAAGTGTGAGTTTTCCATGTAAACCTCAATTCAGAAAAAAAAT
>KN502830.1:13467-46027 GCA_000787155.1 Scartelaos histophorus | reverse complement strand
TGCAAACGAGAAAAAAACGAGCTTTAGAAAAGAAGCCCAAAGTCGCTATAAAGAAGCAAACCTGGCAACTATGGCGGAGTGGAGCAGAGAGGCAGGGCTGGGCTGGGATGACTAGAGAGGATCAGGGGGCTTTGCGCAGGAATTAATGAGCATTAGAGCATTAGGTAAGAATAAGTCCCACCTTAAATCCCCGGGGATTCCTAAACAACTCCAGCAGCACCTGTTACATATGAACGAGGAAGCACAGGGAGGATATTCCCACATAATGGAGGTGTTTTGTAACCAGTGCCAGGTGGGATTAGCATTACACTAAACCACTAATGTAAGAGCAATACACAGGAATATAGGTTAGTTAGAAAGACACTTCTGATTTGTCATGTTACGTGTAATTCTCTCATATGCTCCCTATGACCTATGAATGTTGTAAAACTTCACAAAAGGTTAGTTTGACCTCATGTACCAGCACTGGAAACAGCTAATGAGTCCTCAACCATGTCTATCCATGTGTTTCAGAGTGATGGAAAATTGAATGCTGTAATAATCAAAATATTAAAGTTATGAGTGGTTCAAATAATCCATAAAACAGAACAAAGTGATGTATTTGAAACTAATGAATATGGAGTTTGGAGTTTAGAGAAGATGTGCACAGTAAAATAAAAGTACAATTTCATAGAGAAGATGTGTACGATACTACAAAAGTACAATATCAGACCTAGATCATGATTTTGATTTGATCACGATTCATGTTTTGATACCATTAGAGGTCATTCAAGCCCTTTTCAGAATTTACACTTTAATTAGTTCAGTCCACCTGTCGCGCGCTGGAATCTGTGCTAAAAAGTGTCTTCTTTGAGCACAAACAACATTCTGATATAGTTTACAAAGTCAGAATAATACAATATAAGACTATTTCCTAGCAATGGATGAATGAATGAATACATGCACTGATTTCTGATGTATTTTGCTGAGGGCTGTTTTGCAAAAGGCTTAGATGAGTTTGTGTAAGCTGATTCCTCAAACAGAGAAGTGATACTGTCTAAGGCTTCCTCCTTATCTCGACCAAGCCGTTCCTGGAAAGATGAGTTTCCCACAAAGCATCACTGTGTTTGCGGAGTTTCAAATGATGATCTACAAACTATATAAGAAGGGAGGCTAACCACAATCTGCATAATTTCCTCAAAACTCTCATCTTTCTTTCATACAGTATACAGTATAACCCTTTGTGTATTATGGTGTAAAAATACTTCCTGTGCAAAACATTACATTCTTCATTCTTTTACACTGATGCACTAGCACTGATATCTTATGCTACTTCGACAAATAAAACAACTTAACTATAAAATACGTTGGGGGTTGGAAATAATAATGGGTTAGGTTAGTTTACTTTCCATTTGTAGTTAAAAATCATGTCGGAAAATTGTGTTTTTAAATAGTACACTGATAATGCACAGAACTACAAATTACAGAATTACAGAAAACATACTGACACTGTGAAATAAACAAGCTACAACAAAAGTGATCAAAATATTAAGGTGTTACATCAAAGTTCAAAGTGTAATGCTGTAGTTTATAACAGTGTGTAGGAAGAAGCTGTTAAGAATATGGTAAAAAATAGTTTCAGACCTCGATTAGAACCCTGCATTAGGTTTTAGCTTCCAAAAGATGATTAGGTAGACATTTTTAAGAAAAAGGAGATGTTTTTGCAGGTTGCTGATTTCAAGGCATTCGACTAATTTTGCATTTTCAAGTAACTTTTTATGGACTTTATGGACTTTCTAAGCAACTTTTATGGACTCACAAAGTAATTTTTTATGCAAATTTCAGTTTGTGTTTGCAGAATAAAATGACAAATTATTTCAATACGCCTTATTTACTTGGTTTGTATTGTTATAGTACATTACATTACATACAAGATTAATTAACTTGCATAAAATTTGGACCCAAATAATATGTAATATATAGAATATAAAAAAAATATTTTGGACCACCCTACTGTACGATCTGAAAGGCTCATTTTTAAGTTTTTTGTTTTTTTTAAACATGTTAAAGCTTTCCTCCAGATTTTCTTAGAGTTTGAATCTCATTATCATAAGCAGTAATTGGAGTTATGTGCGTCTTGTAACAGTTTACACTTTGCTATGATTAGTTAAATGCCTGTGTCACTCACTCAGAGCATATCAGAGACTGACTGATAGGGAGAGTGGCTGGGGAAAAGTGTTTGGATTTATAGCATAGTGCTGCATTAAACAGAGAGGCACTGAATCTCAGTGTAGTTTGGCACAATTCTAAGCATTTAAACTGATGAAATTAACTTTTTACCAGTTTTTCAGGATGTGCAAGAATCTAAATTGACAAACATGTAATTATCAGGTGACACTTTCAGCCGCTAAGTTTGACCGTAGCCGCCGTACTTAAATGTGTTTTTGAGTATTGACCGACTGCATTCCTCTGAGCTTTTTCATCAGCTGTGTCTATTGAATGAGGAGATCTGCTCTTATCAGCGGCAGCGGTGGCAAAGGAGGAAGTGACTGCTGTAGTTTGTTTAGAGGTGCTTATGGCGTCTGAGAGCTAAAGCTAACACTGGAGGGGAGGGGGGTTAGCTGGCACATGGGGCTAGGCCTGTCTGAGAGGATACTGCTATTGAGTTGCAAATGAGCTTGTAATTAGCCGCTACACATTTGCCTGCGGGGCCTCGCCTGTGTGAGTGTCATTGTGTGTTTTCTAACCCATTTTCCTTCGAATGGGTCGTGGGTGATAAGCAGATAATACTAATTACTTCTCCTCCCAATTGCTTGTTAATTGCGTTTAGTGTGGATTTATACAACGTGGTAATACCCAAATCGCCCCAGGCAGCACCACACGCCTGCCCCCCGCAAAGAGGCAAAAGCTACAAGTCCTGTATTTAAGTATCAGCGCAGGACACTAATTAATTATGCCAAGAGGGGGGCATATTTAATAACATAGTATTTATGAATGCCAGACGCGAACAAGCTGATTAATTATAGTATTTAATTAGCAATACTACAATACTACTACAAAACTACAAATACTGCAACTTAAATACTGATGTGGTACAACAAATCGTGTTGGACTAGATGTTGATTTGCAATAGTTTTTCACACTTGATGCAACTCTCACTATTTATCCATCACATTTTGAAACTACCGTCTCTTCATTGTGTTTTATTGTAATTTTATTTTATTTTTTACAGTAAAAGTTGTGTTCAAAATGTCATTGTCTAGACATTTATCGATTCATGTAGAAGAGCCAGAAACACAATTTATTACTTTTAAATAAACTAGTGGATATGATACCTCAATTTATCACACAAAGACACAACATTTTTGTCCATTTATAAAATTGAGTTAAAAGCTAACAATGGAACGATAAAAAACATATTTCAGGATGAATTTGATTATGGTGAAACAAATATTAATTGACCTCGGTTGGTTGGCTATTCATCATTTTGAGGACTTTTTCATTTTGTTGTAAATTATTTATGGTTATGGCAGCTGTCCTAATGTACCATCATGCTTTGTTGCAACACAGTAAGCTGATACTTACAACATAACTTTGTCTTCGGTGCGTCTTGTCCGTCTTTTTCTCACAGATCCACAGCCGAACCTGAACGAGACAAACACACGGTGAAAACAGTAGTGCGGAGGCTGTGGTATCAGGTGTTGACAGATTTAAGCACAAACTACAACAAACCCCTTGTTCAAACGCATCCATCGTCTCCATCTTATCCACTCGGTCACAGCTCGGAGAAGCTTAAGCAGATTTGGGTTCGTCTGCTCCCAAAGTGTTAAGCAGAATGAGGAGGATTTGTAAAATGAAGGTGACTATGGCAGTGGCGGGAAATGATTCAGATTTGTGACAGTGAGTGGTCAGAATCATTTGAATGGTGAGATTGACCAGTGGTATGATCTCTCTCAGCCCTTTTCTAAGAACAAATCCACGTAGTATTTTAATCCACTGATCTGATCTTGAACACATATCAAGCTGATCCCTGTAAGTTAGAAGGTAAATCTACTGATGGGTTTCAGCTTCCTGGTATAGGTGCCGGTGAGGTGACATAGGTGACTTCTGAACATGGTTCTGATCAACAAGAAGTACTGAATTGCTCTGGCAAAAGACATAATTTTTCATCACTCTGAGAGTCATGGACAGACATCAACATCTGTATTATGGACGCACTGCTTTTTAACTGAGGTTGAACTAAAATTCGACATAAAGACAGGTAAAATGTAAAAAATAAATAGATGGAAGGTGGACAGTGTATAAACAATGTACAATATGACATTTTATTCCTATTTAAATCTGTTGGAGGAAGTGGCTGTTGCTATATTGTGCTATAAATAAAAGAGAAAAGTAAAGTATGTATTCCTACATACCCAAATAATAATAATAACAGATAAATCCTTTAGCTTCCTCACTCTAAAACATCACTGGACATGAAATCCCAGATGTTTTGGACCAGCTCACTGTCTGAAAATCAGATTTGGAGTGGCTCATTAAAGCCCCTCACCTCATTTTAAACCAGCTTCACCTGACTGCAACCTTTATGTAAATCTGGGCGTCTGCTGCGGCCTCCATTGTTTAGGGATAAATCAATATGATTACGCAGATTATCTTCTAAACTTGTTTCGGTTCGATTGAGCGGAGCAGGATAATAAGTGACACAGACGACTACAGCACAGGGAGAACACTGTGTTCACATGTTTGTATTTGAGTTGACAGATGCTGGCAAGACCCTTAACCTGATTTATAATAAGAAAATTATCCTAAGACTGATTAATGAGCTGCCAGATCACAGGGATAGAACTAATGCTTAATGCTGTTCTTTGGAATCGCTCCACTGAACATCAATGTCTGGAGATAGGAGGGACAGTCTTATTATAGCAGGACATTTTGAGCCTTTTTGACCTTATCCCATTTTTTTTTATTATTTATTGGCAACGATACTGATGTTCATCATTTTGAAACTCACATAAAACACTTAAGACAAATTATGTTAATTTGTGAGGTCCTTAGTTGCAATGCCTCAGCAAAAACCTATGATTATACATAAAAATATATATTAATTTTGTTACCATTTACTTTTTGCTTATCAAATTGTAATTGTAATTATATTGTGTCACTGTCAGCTCATACTGTGTCCAAGTAATTTGTATTTAGCAAAATAGGCACCAAAAGATTTACATTTAGAACAGCACACAGGAAAATATATAATTAAAAAGAGGAAGGAGCAATAAGAATAGTATCAATCTATAATGTGTAACTGAAGAGAGGGAATTCAAAAAGTCTGTTGTTAATTACATGCATTTGTGAAGGGGTTGCATGCATTTAATATTGGATCTAATACAAAATAATCTGTCATCAACATTATTCATTGATTATTTAAATGTACAGTGAACTCAACCATAATTCATCATTTCAATCCAATATTCTATGTAAACTTGATAGCATATTTGATCCTGGCTCTGTCCTAACTTTGAATGTCACCATCGGCACAAGCTGCAATCTGAAAATAGTGACTTAATGCTGTTATAAGCATCATGCATTATGGATCAACCTTGCACGCTTCTGTAGGTCAAATGGAAATACAATGGCCTAAACATGTTATTTTAAGCAGACATTTTCTTCTGTATGGGACAATATTCATGCTCTTGTTAATGGACTAATTGGCTGCTGTATTACCCCATTTCTCCTCCTCATCAGCATCCCCTGGGGCCCGTCTCCACATATGACCTATTAAATAAGCTATCTTTGCTTGTTTGCTCACTGCAGTAATTCGGGCAGTCAATGTATCCTCAGGCTAAGCCAAACAAGCTGATCTGCCGTCACCTCTGTACACACTACCCCCCGCTAAGCAGCTAATGGCCGGGATGTATAATCCTTCTCAAAACAACTGCAGAGATGCTAATTGTATCAAGCTATAAATACGAGTTGACTTCTTGTCCCGCTTCTTTACTCGATCCTCCTCTCCAAGCTCGAGCTGAACTACCACACTGGTCTGGATAGGAGGATTTCTCCATTACATAAGACAACGATGCTCTGGACGCGGTAAACTTCGCTTTTGACGGATTTTACGCACGGACACATCGATTTATGAACTTTTGAAAACCAAGAAGGAGCCACGCAAAGATGTTTCCACTGCCCATGTTCACCCCGGACCAAGTGGCCCGCGTCTGTGAGAACTTGGAGGAGACCGGGGACATAGAGCGCTTGGGCCGGTTCTTGTGGTCTCTCCCCGCGGCTGTGCCCGGATCCGCGGGAGAAGCCCTGAACCGACACGAGTCCGTGATGAGAGCCCGGGCTCTGGTCGCTTTTCACGGAGGAAACTTCGAGGCGCTTTACCAGATCCTCCAGAGTCACCGCTTTACGCACGAGTCCCACGCCAAACTCCAGGACCTGTGGCTGGACGCGCACTACCGGGAAGCGGAGAGGCTACGGGGAAGACCGCTGGGACCCGTGGATAAGTACCGCATCCGCAAGAAGTTCCCCCTGCCCAGAACCATCTGGGACGGAGAGCAAAAGACGCACTGCTTCAAGGTAAAACTCCATTCTAGGGCGCAGGAGACAGCTCCAACAAACTAGGCGCACTGTTTCCAATACTGCGGACTATTATCCATCTAGATTAAATCCACAAAAATCCACATATTTGGGCGATTACATAGCCAGACAAACGCGTACATTAAAACTTTTTAATTTGAATTAGGCTATTAAAATAACACTCAAATATAAATAACCAACATATGACGCTGACCACTATAATGCCACAGATACATTTTTACATTTTTATATTTCTTTGGAATAATTGCTTACACCGCAGACAGGTGAAAGAACAGAGATGCTTGACACGCAACTTTCTGCTGTGGTTTGCGGCTTTGATAATGTGTTTAGATGCCCTCTAGTGGTTACAAGGAACTCAGGAAACCTCATATTTCTTAGGACCATAATAATCCACTTAAGATGATCCTTTTAATAGACATACATTGGCCCAGGATTCATTTGATTGTGGGTTTAGATCTAATATGATTATGTACACTGAGACTGAAAGGGATCATCAGAAGTCATTGCCTGTTACTGTCTGAAATTTCAAATGTCAAAAGTTGAGGATGTGTCTAAAGAAATGTATTGTTTTTAAAGGAGCGGACTCGCAGTTTACTGAGAGAGTGGTATCTCCAGGACCCTTACCCAAACCCGTCCAGAAAACGACATCTGGCCCAAGCCACAGGACTCACCCCAACACAAGTTGGAAACTGGTTCAAAAACAGAAGGCAAAGAGACCGGGCTGCCTCTGCTAAAAACAGGTAAGCACTTATTTTTACCATATGCACTAAGTAAAAAAACTAATACATAGGCCATGGTTGGTTAATGTAATGGACATCCTAAAACAAAATAGAGAATAGTTATAGGTTCTAAATTGTCTGGTTGACCAAGTTTGTCAGGCCCTTTTTTCATTACAATAATTCAATATTCTTTGAAATCACATCTCAATAGGGATTTTGTTTTTCATAACAATACTTTCAATGTTTAAAGTTACAGTACCTGGTTATCTAATTCTCATCTCTCTTGTGTGCAGACTACAGCAGGACTCCTCACTGCTCCCATCTGAAAGTTCTCCTGAAAACTCAGTACAAGAGCGCCATCGTCTGGGCAGTCCAGAGAACAGCGACTCAAGCACAGGGGCTGACCACAGGGGTAATGGGGCATCCACTCCGGAGATTTCAGTGAGCAGCGACAGCGAGTTTGAGTCGTGAAATTATGGCTCTGCAAAAGACTATTCACAGAAGGACACATCATAAGAGACACTTGAACTGCCCGTGGACACTGGAGGCTCTGTGGGTGGAACAGAGCTGTGATGCTGCAGATTTTCAAAGCAGAACATTATATGCAAATGTAAAATGCACTTAAATGCGCCATGATACATCACTTTGACTGTTATAAAATATGATGCAGAAGTACCTTTACATAAACAACAATTTCTTTAATCTTTTAATGCAAGTATTTGTAGCAACAAGCCAAGTACAGTATTACAAGAACATCTATTTAATAGCCTGAGCAATAGAATCAGACTAAATTTTATTGCCATTGTCAGTGAACTAGGAATTTGCTTCAGCAATATGGTGTAACAAAACAAAGAAACAATATTTTGTAAAAGTTACTACAGAAATCCATCTTAGAACACACTGCTGCTGTGAATATCTTACAGGTCATGCAATTTTATACCTGGTATTACAGTCAAATATAATGATTATTATGAACAAATGCAATTGCCTTACAAGGAACTACAGGGAGGCTTAATATGCAAAACCCACCTTACATTATGCTGCTCAAAACCTTTTTTACCTGCTGTTTGGGCGGGTCCTGGGCTCTGCTCAACCTGAAACAGAGAACATGAAGCACTAATTGGTCTTAACTCAATGTGCCTCTTACATTTGAGTCTGTCTGACCCAACATTAGTCATATCTAATTTACACACACAATGGCCTACTCTCTACTTTCTTATCATCACATTTCGTACACTGTGTTTCCATTTTCCACTTTCGTACATGTTATCTGTAAATAAATAAAACTATTTTTATCCAAATATGTGTTGATTTGTATTAAAGAAAATCCTTTTGGTAACAACCTGTTAACTTCAGCTTAAATTGAGACTAGATAGATTCTAATATTATTTGGAAATGCAGTATTATCAAGTAATGTTAAATTTACAATCAGTGTAATTGACTAAAATTATCTTAAGATGTAAATATAAAGACATTTTGTGAAGGTCAAGTGCTATGTGCTATGCTAACATTCATTAGCGCTCAGCTAACTCAAAATATTAATAGAACACATTTCCATAGTTTTATAAATGAATTAAATAACACACTACATAATAATTAAATTATAGCTTGAAACATAGGTTAATGTAAATAAAATTAAGTTTACTCCACCATGCTAATCTACTTTAGCATTTTGTCACAACAAACATAGCTACGGATCTTCCAAAGGGACAAAAAGACATATCATAAATATCATAACCTTATGCATGGAGCCTAGTTAGTAAAAACATTTTAGAATAAAGATCGTGTTAACAAAGAGACAATGTATATCTATGGGAAACAATACACACTTACTTTATACTTTATTGAACGTAGGTTATATTTGAATTAATGGTGGTATCCTAATGATAAAATAGTTTACCCAAAGTTTTGTTTGTGCCTCCTGTTTTCTGACTGAGAAATGGGCGTTCACACAACTTAAACTCCACCTCCTCTAAACCGAGAAGAGGCAGCGACACTTCTGCATACCTGTCACTCAAGTCTGTTTGCACCAGCTAATGCATGGGTAATATTGATTAACTCACCATCCACTATTAACTGCAGTCTTGTCCAGTTTGGAGGGATTTTGCAGACAATTTCATCATGGACAGCCAGGGCAGGAAGGTGGTGGTCTGTGACAATGGAACTGGGGTGAGTCAAAGGTTACATTTCCTGTTGGGTTTTTTTTTTGTGAAGTTTTCAATGTCACTTTGATATAATCATGAAATTTGTCATAATACTTTTTAACAGATGAATGTATTGCAGTTCCTCACTGATTGCCATTGAAAGTCTTGGGTGTAAGTTGGTGCATACTACAGTCTGACTCTCCATGTGTCTGGACTTGTCAATTGCATGTTTTCTGCTCTCACATCCATAAATGGTTGTGATGCTTTGAACTGCGCTCGCATTGGTTAGAAAACAGGAAGAAACTGTTCCAGTGAAACAATGCAAACACTTCTGTTTTGTGGCTTTCAATGAGTAATTTTAGAATAGGCTACAGAGAATTAAAGACCCACTGGTTACATGGGTATTTTACTAAATGTCTGTAGATTCCTCCTGGTTTGTTCTGTTGCCCTAAGGACAAGGAATGTGTCTCTGGTCACCTGGACATGTTGAAACAGTGTTTAGAGGTGTAGCCCTGACTTAAGCAAGTTCATTGATTTAAAACAAGACAGCTGCTCAAATACAATGTTCATAAAGTATTAGGGAAGTGATCTAGTGCTGTGTAAATGTTTAAATAGGAGCATTTGACAAAAGCATTACATTACATTAAAGTATTTTTGGTAATTTTGTGACATAGAGTCCATTTTTTCTTTGTACATAATCCAGACTTGTAACTTTAACTAAGAGAAATGGTACTTCAATTTAATATTATACTAGAAAAATATTGAAAGAAATATAGAAAGTGTAACTCAAGCTCCTTAATTTACAATATACTAAAATTATTTCTGGAATGGAAAGGGAATGCAACAGAGCTAGAGTGGTGAGCGCCTCCAGATATGATTTACTGTCTTTAGTTGATCTAGATTAAGCCAAATGTCTGATTATGAACAGAGTTGATAGATATATAAATGTATATTACTGCACATAAAGACCGTTTGTAGTGGATATTAAAGATTAACTTAACATATCTGTTTTATCTCTTCACAGTTTGTCAAGTGTGGCTTTGCTGGGTCCAACTTCCCTGATCACATATTTCCTGCAATGATCGGCCGACCCATTATTCGATCTAGTATTAAAGTGGGCAACTATGAAATAAAGGTAAAATATTTGTTTGTAATCTCTCCCTCGTGTGGTTTTATACACTTTCATTCAATTCATCTTAACTTACACTTAAAAATAACGTGCCTGTACCACTTTTAATCGTACTGTTTGGTACTTGAATATTATATTACAAAGAGGAAAGTGAAAATTAAACCGTTCAGCTTCTTGCATAATACATTTACAAGCATAACGTATTCCATAAGAGGTATTACCATTTTAATATACAGTGCTTTTGATATTAAAATAGTCTTGAACTGTTTAGTAGTAAAATGTGATTAATAATTTACGTAAACTAATTTGCTTCATTTTACAGGCCAAAAACTTAGTGATTATTACAATTATAATGTTAAGATTTGAAGTGCTTTGTTTTGCCAGGACCTGATGGTTGGAGATGAGGCGAGTGAGTGTCGTTCGATGCTGGAGGTTTCTTATCCGATGGAGAACGGGATGGTGAGGTGCTGGGATGACATGCTGCACCTCTGGGACCACACGTTTGGACCAGAGAGGCTTGACATCAACCCCAAAGACTGCAAGGTACAACAAAAAACACACAAGTGACGCAAATATTATCAGTGCTATTTTCAACACAAAAAAAACAAACTATGGCTTTGGACGATCTGCCCTCAAACCAGAGTCGATATGGTAAAAAGTAGTCACAATCTGAATCATTACAGCGAGTTTACTCATGGCTGTGATAGCAGGCAGCTCAAACCCTGCCTTTACTCGTGTATAAGAATATACTGCAGTGCATTGCCTTCAGTATGAGTGAGTGGTTGTGAGGTGCGTGGGTTCCCAGTGGAGGTATAGACGTTTTATAATGAAGATTCAATTTACCGTTTTAGATCCTGCTGACGGAGCCTCCCATGAACCCGACTAAAAACAGAGAGAAGATTACAGAAATTATGTTTGAAAAGTACCAGTTTCATGGGATTTATGTGGCCATCCAGGCTGTGCTCACGCTCTATGCACAAGGTATTATTAATATGAATAAACAGTGTATTGCTTAATGATTTTACACAGTAGTGCATACCTTTCCCTCTTTTGATTTTGTGTCCAGGTTTGCTGACCGGTGTGGTGGTGGACTCTGGAGATGGAGTGACCCACATCTGTCCAGTTTATGAGGGATTCTCTTTGCCTCACCTCACTCGCAGGCTCGACATCGCAGGGCGGGACATCACACGCTACCTCATCAAGGTAAAAAATGAACTACAATATAATGTTATACAGCAAGTACATATAGAAGAGAAGTAGTTTTACTGATGCAGATGTTAACATTAGACGTTTCCTAATGTGGGTTGCATTTAGAAGATCATTTGGCACAAGAAAGATGGTAAATCTATATGCAAATTGAGAGTGGTTTTCAAACTTTTCACAAGTACCACCTCCTAAAAACATATTTTGTTTTCCAGTTACTGATATCTAAACCAAAAAAGTGCTAAACATGGTGAGGTAATGGACCTATGCAACTGCAAAACTAGTTCAAAAGAGGAACTAACCCAAACAAACAAACATGTGAAATCACTAGACTCAAATCCTCATACTACCTAAAGGAGACCATAGCTCAAAGACACTGTTTCCCAATCACGGACAGAAAGGTTGTGGTCACTCCAGGGATTGGATTATTATAAAATGCATGAACAATATTTAAAGTTTAACCCTTGTTCTTTAGCTCCTGCTGCTTCGGGGATATGCCTTCAACCACACAGCAGACTTTGAGACCGTGAGAATGCTAAAGGAGAAGCTGTGTTATGTGGGATACAACATCGAACAGGAGCAGAGACTCGCCAATGAAACCACGTATCTGGTCGAAACCTATGACGTATGTGTGTTTTACTACTAAATTTACCGCTTTTAGTCTATATAAAGGCACAGTGGTCAAAAAAGTGTGGGTAATGTTACTTTAAAAATCAGTATGTGTTAAAAGTAGCGTGTGTTGAAACATTTGGGGAAACTCCAACATCTGTAAAGAATAGATAAAAAGTCAAACCGCATCTGAAGGTGTAATAATTTAATATTGCCAACAGAAACCTTTTGTTAATCCAGACTTAATCATGAGTAACCAAAACTTTAAACATACTATTACTACTAATAATAATTTTAGTTGAAGTAAAAGAAATGTCAAGTAAATGTAAATGAGTATTACCCATCTCTGTATATTATGGTGCATTTATATGTTTTCTGCAGCTCCCTGATGGGCGACAGGTGCGTGTTGGTGGTGAGCGGTTCGGAGCCCCTGAAGCTCTGTTCCAGCCTCATCTCATCAACATTGAGGGGGCAGGAGTGGCCGAACTACTGTTTAACACCATCCAGGCTGCAGATATCGACCTAAGGTAACACTTATCTTCAACAATTTAATCTAAATTATACTTTTCTTTACAGCAAATCTACACACATGACTTGTTTTTTGCTATTTCGTTTTGCGTTTGTGACCTGCTTGTGTCTTTGTTGCAGGCCTGACTTCTATAAACACATCGTCTTGTCTGGGGGGACCACCATGTACCCAGGACTTCCCTCTCGGCTGGAGCGAGAAATCAAGCAGCTTTACCTGGAGAGAGTCCTGAACGGAGACACACAAAAACTATCTGTAAGTTTTAAAGGTGCACTCTGTAACTTTTCTGGTGGGCAGTCACATAGTAATTATCAGTGTAATAGGAATTATGGTCAAAAGTCTTTCAATTAGCTCTGTGTGTTTATTAAAATTGAAAAATATAAGAGTCTATCAAAGTAAAGGCCACCCAATTTATTTATGTGTAAAATACTTCAGTTTGTGCTGTTGTTTTAACATCTAATATGCCTAAAAAATTGCATTAGCATTAGCATTCAGACACAAACCTCTACCTTTCTAAAAGCAGAACTGTCCTCCCTTGAAGTATCCATTTGATTTGTGTATTTTTTAGCACGCTGTCACATCTGTTTTATCTTTAAATATTATAAATTTTAGCACAACTCAGCAAAAACCACACAGATGCACGATTGGACAGAAGTAGTGACGCCGACAGTCTGGTTGCCAGCTGTTGTTGTGCACAGTCTAAAAAGATCTCCCAGTTCATTATCAATGACATCACTTTTGTTTTTGCAGAAATTTAAGATCCGCATTGAGGATCCCCCGAGGAGAAAGCACATGGTTTTTCTGGGAGGAGCGGTTCTGGCCAACATCATGAAGGACAAAGACTCCTTTTGGCTGACCAGAGAGGAATACCAGGAGAAAGGCCTGGGGGTGCTGCAGAAACTTGGATCTAGTATTAGATAAATAGAGCATTCAGATAATTTAAACATTATGTGAGGAAAAAAAACGTAGTACTTCAGCTACGTTCACGTCGATCAATTTTGAACTAACCTGGAGTAGACCAGGACTAAACAGAACTAAACCAGGACTGGAACAGGACAAGTGGGTACGCAGCTTAAGTTTTAATTGCTTGTGAAATGTGTTTTGATATATAATTATAGCCCCAAACAATTCTAAATATGAAACTTGCATTATTATATCCTCTTACATAAAAAATACAATCAAATCTAGTTTTATTTCCTTATGACTGAGGTTACAAGTTACTTACAGGAAAGGTAGCTGGAATTTTTAGTATCTTAATATTATGCATGCTCCTTTATTCACATAAGGCTGCCAGCAGGGACAGTTCAGTGCAATGAATTCAACAGCAATACTTTAGCGACCCAAAAGTTACAAAGTAAATGTGATGCATTACATTTCAGGTTTGATTTTAGCATTACAGCACAATGACTATTAATTTAGCCCGTATGTGTGTGCGTGAGAGAGAAGGCTTCTTGGTTGCAAAATGTCAAATTGTCATGGCAATAAATCAAGTGCACCATTTCAACCTGATTCTTGTCTTGATGTTCTTATTAAAGGGCTCTCTCTAGTGGTCATACTATAAATTACTACAACCCAGGGATGTTACAATATACAGTTTTAGTGTTACAATAGTTAAGAGAAGAAACATTATAATGAGATCAAAATTGCTGCTTCTAAAATTATCACATTTCCTCATATGCGACCTGTAAATTGAATATTTACAATACTCACAATTTCTCTGTAGTTCCTTCTGTCAACCGGACAAAGTGTTTAGAGTTAATATGTTTTGCCACTCATCTCCGTAGCTTCTGATAATAAAATGTGAACTTAATTGGTAATTCAATATACTTAAATAATAACGAACACTCCTTATTGTAAAATACTACCATGTGTTCCAACTTCCAACAGACATACTGGTATATTTAAGACACGCAGAAATATGCAATGGTTAAAAATCAGGTGCAAATAGGCAATTAAAAAGAGAAAAAATACCCTTTCATATCAATATAAAAATGTATTACTTTCACATCAAAGTGCCTTGGATTTTCTACCTTCACACACACTTGATATTGAAGGGTATTTTTTGTCTTTTAATATATTTAAGCCCGTTTCTAACCAGATCTGTACCAGAACTGAAGAGGCATTGGGACGAGTGGCAAAACCATTTTCATTTGCTAAAACCCAAATCATGCGGACATCCCATTACTCCACACAAATGACCAGCCTCAGCTTGCAGGACAAATATAGCAATAGTCTTTATTGCGATACTGAATTACCTGACAAAATACAGTCATGTCTTTTTACACTGAAAAATAGTGAGCTCTCACAAGTAACACATGCTTCACACACACGCCACATTCGCAGAACCTTCACGTCAATGAGAAAGCATGCAATTTCCTTCAAAACATATTAACAGGCCACACACTGTAGCCCCTTAACAGCAATCATACTCTGGTTTGATATCTAGCCAACAAATGCAACAAGTCAATAGATTAAATACACTATATGCATTGCCAAAAATGATCTAGATCAGTTAAAATTACTTAAATTCATGGTTGTGTTCACATCCTGAAATTTGGTAATGTCATAATTTAGCAAAGATTGGCTCCAAAAATGTACCAAGTTCTTTCAATTTACAACAACAATGTATTTTAATAATATCACCACTGTTTGCCTCAGTGTAAAATAAGTAGTTTTATCCCAGTTCATATATGCAGAGACGACATTGAGCTTTGTGCCAGTTTTGTGTTTCATATGGATAGAGCCAGTTGTTACAGAGATCAGTGTAGAATAAGTTTCATTCACATGAGGTCACAGCATTAAATCAACCTTACATCCCTCATTTAAAACAGGAACATAAAACTAAATCTGGCACAAAGTTAAATCTCTGTCAGTATATGAATAATCAGACATTTCTTCCCTCAATAGATTCAGTCCCATTTTGTACCAATGCCAAATAATAACACACTACAACATTTGTGGATTATAACTTTGGACAGTTCTTTCAAAAAAGTTAATCCCCCACAGAGTAATTTAAGCCTCTGCCCTCTATCTGAAACTATGAGGACATCATCAAATTTAACAATGTGAACCCGTCCTATTTTAAAATAGAGACATTAAAGAATATTAAAGTAATTTTGACCAATGCTGGATGCAGAGTTTTTGCAGAGTGGTCATTGATGAAACAGGAAACAGTCAGATGAGCTGCAGCAGGACACCAGAAAAGTGGTGTTATCATGTACATTCAGCCAGACGCACCAAGGCCCTGGTTTAATGGTCCAATTGTACAGTTACGGTGCAGTGCAAAAGTCTTAAAGAGGTGACAAGAAATAACGCAGCTTGTTATTTGTTACGTGTAACAGGCAAAGGACTTTTTCACATTTGACACATAGTCAACTGGTGCTTGAAGAATGGATTCTGTGGTATATTAAGAGATACAGTAAATGAAGTGACAAAATTAAACTTAACTAATAAAAAGTACAACAAATATTATCTAAGAAAATACATTTTGTTATATTTTTTACAAGTTAATTAGTGAACTTAAATACACCTTTTCTTCAATTTGTGGGCCTTAGACCATAGATTAAAGTACTGATTTGAAATAATAAATAAATATCTGTCACAACAGATATCGACTAAAAAACAAACCCACATCAGACCTTGCAATGTTGGGCCAAGTCCCTTTACACTGCAGGATTCATTCACATCTGTAGCCACAGCTGCCTTGAGGCACACTGACAGAGAAGGGGCTCTCAATTTGTGCCTATTGTCTTTCACCACCACCAACACTGAACCACCATATACACATTTTTGAAGAAAATCTGAGTGCCTTGCCCAAGAGTTTTAGTTGCATACTTGTTGGAACTGGGATTGGAACAGCAACCAGGTCATATGATCACAAATGTACCATATGAGCTGTTGTTATAACCCCAAAATAAGTTTCATTACATGTTTCACCTTCTGGGAAGATATGGGTTTAGCAGCTCAAATGAATAAACATTTATATTTGGATAATAACAACTTTTAGTATTGTAAGATACTATCCAAGCGCTTCTACTTTTCTATTTTTCATAATTTTGTTGCATAGACTGTATATATAAATAGACATAGCAAACTCACTAGCCACGCCTTCCGAATGTAAAGTGAGGATGGGGACGCTTCCGGCTCCATCGACTCCAATTCACTTTACATTGAAAAAGTATCACCCCTCTGTGTAAGTGCTGCTCTCATTTTGGTCTTAAAATGTTCGTATTAACCCGCTCTACATGATCCTAGTTTTTGTTTTGCTGTTTTACCCTTTCCCTAATATGAAACACGACTCCAAATTCACCCCTTTAACTGCCTCGTGAGCTTCATTTGACCGGAGCCAAAAAGTGTGAAGTCACAGTCCCTTAGTCCACTTCTTTATACAGTCTATGTTTTCTTGTTTGTCT
Source organism: Scartelaos histophorus (assembly GCA_000787155.1). Taxonomy (NCBI): domain Eukaryota; kingdom Metazoa; phylum Chordata; class Actinopteri; order Gobiiformes; family Gobiidae; genus Scartelaos; species Scartelaos histophorus. Next base: position 28,709 of record KN502830.1, on the reverse strand, counting down.
GTCATTTTTAACCTGTCTAAGACTTCTGCACAGTACATACACTTGCTCAATAAATAAAAATGATTGCAAATTTGTAAGTATTCAACTCTCGACACAGAAAAATACATTGGAATACATTCACAAGTCATTCAGAAATGCAGGCTTTCTTGGTTTGAAGAAAAAGAGGCGGATGCATTTCGGTCGCTCGCCGCCCACTCTCCCATTAGGCACCTGCCAACAACACTTAATACTCGCGCAGGTGGGAGGAGGGTCGCAGCTCGTATTCGGTAAAAGTAAAAATAAACTCATCTGTGTGGGTGATTTCAAAAATAAACTTCTTTTAGAGCTATTAAAACCAACTTGCTCACTGAGTTAACAGGTGCTGTGTCACAAAATGGCCACTTTTCATCCATCACTTTGGTTTTTTGGAGGTTTGGTCATTTCTTTCATTATTAAAATACTCAAAGTTGTACAATTTTGTGCAAAGTTCTTGGCGCGGGGTAAAATGTTGATTGTTGTTGTTGACCATGGGAGCTTTAATTAGATTTGTAGATTTGTGTACAAAAAAACTTTTCTCCGTGGAGAGTTTTTTTGCAAAGAATGTGCCACAGTATGTCATAAAATCTGTTCTCTTTCTAGAAAAATGGGTGTAATTGAATAAATGTAAGGTAGATATGTTTAATACTATATTGTAATATTGTAGACAATCCACCAACATATTTATAAAGCAACAGGGTGTGGACCAGAAAAGTTACACTGTGCATACGAATACAGTTTTGGAGAGGGTGCAAGTAGAAAGTACTGCTGGATAAAGATCTAAAAAGGATTCAAATTTGTGAACGATTTGTGAAATTTCATAAACAATGATTTAGGAACATTTAGGTGATGAAAAAGTATTAATTGGGACATTTTTGATCCAGGAGTACTTTAGATTCAAGAGTATCTTTAACAAACTTGGCTAATTCCACTTTCAATTCAATTCAACAAATGATTAGTTTCACAAGATAGATGGCACTAGACCTCTGTGGCTCAATGGAAAAACCATTTACTCCTTAAAATCCTAAATTTTTGACTAAAATATGTCATAATATGTAATTTCCTTAAGATTCTGTCCAAGACTTCTGCACAATACTGTATGTATATGTCTGACGGGCACACATGGGTTTGCTGATCAACTTCATCCGAAAATATTCTGAGAGACAAAAGTAATAAAAGATCCAGAGGAGGTATACAGTGAGAGGGTTACATCACACACACCGTTAGCATTTTCACCAAGCGAACAGGAAGTAGATTCTGTTTCCAGGCAACAGTCTCACGGAAACCGTCTTTGGACAGGAGCCTCGTCCATTTTGAGTGATGTAATCCTGTCAGTGTATCCTCTTGGGTGCAAGCAACAACCAAAAAACAGTTAAAACACATTTCCAGGTCACAAATAGTGTATACAGCCCTGTACAAAAGCAGCCACAACTTTTGGCAATAGTCTATTCGCTGGATCCGATCTTCTCTGCACCATTGGAGGGCAGTTTGAAAAGTTTTGACCAAAGATGCAAGACTGGATTCAGAAAAAAGAAGGAAAACATTCTTCGTCTTCTTGTCTTCCCGCTCACTCCTCACACACGGATTCGCTCAGGTCCACAGCGCCCCCTCTGGTGAGCCGCCGCATCTTGCTGAAGTCGTGGTCCGTGCGCAGGTAGGACAGAGAGGGGCCCCCTTCACTGTGGCTCGCCAGGTCTTGTGGTTGGGCCTGGGGTGGGAGGGCTCTCATCTCGCCCCCGCTCCTCCAGAACAGGGTGTACTGCTGAGGGTCAGACACCCCAAACGTGGAGGCGCACAGCTGGGCCAACGCCTGGCTCGTCTCCCCCGCCCTCCACTGCAAGGTCCGCACCGCACTACGATCCCCGTCCTGGAACAGTATCCGAACGCACCTCTGCAAAGACACACACGTTTACTGATCTGTGTTTAATATTACACCAAATTTCAAGAGCCTGTTTTACGCTAGTTTCTGATTTATAGTTACTCAACAAAAACATACCTGGAATTGTGTTTCATTGACACACATTTAACACACAAACCCTGAATATTAGGCTGAAATCTTCCCTCAAAACACCCCAACAACACTCCCCTTTTTATTTTTTACTTTTTTAACTCTACACCTTCACTAGAATCATTTGGACAGTTTCAGATTTACCAGAATTGCTGATCTCTACTGAACAAAAGATAAAACATAGGAATTAGCTTGAAAACTACCACCTCATGACATCACAAGGTGGGACATGGCACTTTGAGCTTTAGAGATTCACTAATAATAAAGGGTTACTCAAACATGTGTGAATGAAAAAACACAACTCTAAGTGTGTTTTTAATGAATGCAACATTATAACATGACTTAAAACTTCAATTTTGCTTTGCCCAGAATGTTCCAAAGTATGGCATTAAATTAACCTTCTTGCAATTACATGTGATTTAATTAGACTTAGACAAACTTCACTGATCCACAATCGAAGTTATTTGGGATTGCTAATCAGTAATTGCTACTAATACCTTAAAAACATATATTGCTTGCCTCTCCACAGATCTGACCATTAACTTATCTGAATTCAAAAGTTCCATAGTGTAGCTTTAACGTTTTAAAACTTAAAGTATGGTTTTATGTATTAAAAAAAACAAGTAAATGTATTTCAGTGAATATTTCTGAGGATGCAAAATGCCACAGAGGAGGGAAGTTCAAATGAAGCCTGTATAAATAAAAAAGAAGAGTATAATTGTAATATAGGATCTTTGGTTTTCCTATTTTCCAAGTTGATATGGTAAATTATCCGGAATGATCACACTTAATTGTACCACTGCAGACTCCAGATGCCCCTCCAAAAACAACCCTCTCCAGAATACACTGAATTGTGGCCCGTAAAATCCATCTAGTTGGCAATAGTGAATAATTCTGTACCAGCATCTCGTTAAGTAGGCTTATTAGGAGGAATTTCTCACTCCATTGGCATTTGGCAAAACTCCTGTAAGAAAATGATTGGTACCACCAGATCTAAACCAAGACTATTCCAAAGAGGACGAACCGGAAGTAAGCTCAAAACTAAGCAGCAATGAAGACTTGCCGGGTTTTCTGACTAGAAATGATGCTTTAAAGGGAGAATCCACATTTAAAACACATGAGAAAAGATTCAGTATGTAACTTTACTACTACCTTCTACCATCAGCTTGCCTTCAGAATGTTATTTTTGCTTTGCCTGGAATGTTCTGGAGCAAATCTAGCGCAAATTCTCTATCTTTTATCCAGCTCATTTCAACTCAAGTAGATGTTTAGGATCTGCTGCGTACAAACCCATTACGTACACTTCTTATTCCTCTAATTGGCTAAAACTGTGGATATATAGATGTTCATGTGAATCGAAGGTCACAGCACTGAGGAGAGGGCAGAAGATGGGGGTGGACAGAGAGAGAAAGAGAGAAAGAGAGAGAGAAAGAGAGAGAAGGTTCACCATAATAATAATAAATGACGTTCGTAATGTCAAAGATCTCCAGTGGAAAACAAAGCTCTAACTGCCCACACACTCTCCCTCTCCCTGAAACCAGAATCACCTTGTTGGAGATGCTCATTTCGTGTTTGATAATCTACAAAAACCTATTTAAATAAGGCGTATTTTTATTTTGTATTTACGTAGCTGCTAAAGTTTTCCTGTACAACAAATGCAAACTTTGAACACATAAGCGATGCTAAAAATGCAAATAAGACTCTTGAAAACACTTGGCTGTAATTGCGTTCAACCTATTATGTAACCACATCGTAAGCCAACTACAGACATTAACATAGCGAAAAAAAAAAAACACTATAAATATTCCTATAAGAAAATGCTGTGAAAATAGGTGTCAACTTGAAAACACACATTACAATCTAATCATTCATTCATCCGTCAACTAAAATATATTGAACAAAACAGACAGAGTAAAATGATCAACAGGTAGCAACTTGAAAAAACTATAAATATTCTTATGTGTGGGTCCAGAATGATATAAAATTAGACTGTTGCTATAGCGATTAACAATTTAAAACTAAATATAGTGTCTTTTGAATGGGGAAAAAGTCCTAAAAATGTTGCACAGAATAGGAAGCTGAAACCCATGAATAAGCAAATAATGAGAGAGAGAAGGTGTCAATTTAAAAACACATTACAAGCTCATAATTCATTCACTTTTCAAACTAAAATATATTAAATCAAATAGTTAAATGAGCAACAGGTATCTATTATAAGGGTTTAAACTTACAGAGTCACCAAGGTCCGCGCTGTCCGTGTGCATATTGTGATTGCCTGTTTCGGTGAGTAGTTGCAGCTCAATAAATTTCATGTTATCTGACCGCCCACTTCTTCATAGCACTTGGCTGGCTGATCCTCGCTTGTGTCAGAGGAAAAATCTGGCTGCCGGGCGAGCTACATCGGCTATTTGAAGCCAGGAGAGCTGCACCACGTGACCACACAAGCAGATGACAATAGGGCTGGAAGATTTGGGGGATTTTCTGATTGTGGATTTAATACAATTTGATCTGAGATTGATGTGCTGAAGGTGTAACTTTTCGGATGGAGGGGGCGCTCGTCTTCGTGGGGATGTTTTTATTTTTGCCTGGCATGTTCCACAGTGTAGCATTAAAGGTGCACTGTGTAACTTTTCAGGGAGAGTGCCCACCACCTGCTGAAATATTCTGCTACAGTATGAGCAAAAACTTAAGTATCCCCATGGGGACATCACCAGGCCAAGTTATAGGTAATGAAATAAACGCTAAACAAGATACATCTTTAATGCTTCGCTGTGGAACATTCTAGGCAAGGCAATAACATCTCTATGGAGACAAGCAAGTGACAAACCAGAAAAGTTACACAGCGCATCCTTAAATCTGCCCATATACATATTTAATAACAGGGATTTTATTGCACATTGCAAATTTGATCTGTAACCTCTATAGTGTCGAGTGGAATCACTGGCTAAATGAATTTAATGCCATACTCTGGAACATTCAAGGCAAAGCAATCATCTCCATGGAGACAAGCACCAAAAAAGGCTTCATAGTGATGCTTTAAAGTCATACCTCTACCAATCCTGTAAATTTTAGTTATATTTATATTATACTTTTATTATATCGTCACCTTCCTAAAATAATAGCCTAAGTCACTTTTTTCCTTATGCTATTATTTTAGGAAGGTGTCGATATTGCATCCTGATAGCAGCTATTTGCTTAAAATGGGACTAAATGTTAATGCCTATATATTCCAAAACATTACTGAATGGGGCCATGTTATGTTTTGCCAATGTTACATCAGGCAAAACACTCCATATTGCGCATTTAAACGCACTGATGGATGTAAAGAGACCTGCCTTTCTGTTTTCTCCTTCTACAATTTAGCTTTATACTATAATTAATGAAGTTATACAACAATTATTTAAGACACAGATGTGTTAACTGCTTAAATAATTTCTTTATCAGCAATTTGCCAACTAGAAACAACACATTCCCTCATATAAATCTCCTATCAGAACAATATCTTTCCAATGAGTCAGCAAAGCTAATCAAGTTAAAGTTATGCAAATGTATGTTATCGCTGCTGTTGGTCTGATGTTGCGAAGTAAGACGATAAAGCAGATAGTTTCAGAGTTTTTTGAGACCATAGGAATTGGACCTTTTGCCCTGTACCTGGTTGTGCTGGTTGTCCTTGTGCCTCTGGGCCTCTCTGCTCCGTCGGGTGCCCCACTCCTGCAGCGCCTCCTGGGCTTGGGGCGTCATGAACCCCCCCAAAGGCTTCTCCCGGTCCCAGCTCTGAATCAGACACAGGCTGGCGTACACACTGGTCAGGTAGTACCCCCCTGGAATAACCACAAAATGTACCAATGTTACTCACAATATTTGGAAAAGGTTTGGAATTGATCACATTGTTGAACCAGATTTATTTCCCCTGTATTGTAGTTCTTGTGGTCAAAAAAGTCAGCTGCGTGCCGTCTGCATTTAACAAGAAAGCATGATATAGTCTGCTAATCAGGAAGAGTGTGTTAGCATGATAGTTGTTATTAGCTTTACTATGACTGGTCTCTGAAACTTGTAAATAGCGCTTATAAACTCAAATAACTAGGATGCTCGGGATGCGTAAGTTAAGTGAATGGGCTAGAAAAGAAGCAGTGATAGTAGATCGAGAAAACCTACAGCAAAACAAAAGCAAAAATATTAACTACAGGGGGACTAAGAAATCCACATCTTGCACAAAAAGTGTTTGCCGATGGTGGTACCTTCTCCTCCGAGCCACGAGGGCTCCAGTAGCTCCATCATGAACTCCACATCGATGAGGAGCTGAGGCCGGTTACACTCCACAATCACGTACGACAGAGACGGCAGGAAATCGTCCCAGCTCACTTCCTGTCCTGAGAGCGAACAAAACAAAATGTGACTTTAATGGGCCTAACATTTAATTAACAACCTTAACGCCTCACCCTAGCTCCTTAATCGAGTAGTTACTGTAGTTACTTAAAAACTATAAAAAATCTGAACCACTATGAAGTAATCCAGCTATAAAAAATCACTGCAATACCAATTTTAACACCACAATGATAAACTAAAAACTTTTTATATACCAGAACGTCATTTTCAACACAAAACAATTGATACTTTGCAGCTGATGCAGCTTTTCTTGTGCTTTTTACCACAATCTGACCAGAAAGAGCTGACTTAGTTGGAACTACAACAGGTAAGCTGTTTTGTGCTGTTAAACAAGTCTCACACATAAAATTACAGTCACAACCAGCTAGCATAAGCCAGCAGTTTTTCAGTCAGTCACTCGCACCTTTTTGTTGAAAATTAAACATCTAAACTGAACCATGATCACAATCTCCTAAAAATGTGTTGTTTGAATCCATTTTGTACTTTTTTCTTGAGTTTTCTGACCATCTGAAAACTTATCAGGCTGTGCTTGTGAATGTGTGCATTGTGTCTCTATGGTAACTACTAAATTTCCACCATACAGATCCATGTAGAACACCCCCAGCTTGGTGTCACTGCATAGTATTTTATTAATATCATGTAATGTTACGATTTCTGATAAGATTTTTCTAAAACTATTCAGGAAAGTCGAAATATGTCCGTACTGTGAATTACATTTTGTACCAATTAGTATCTGGGATTAGTTTTTTTGGCAACCTTATTGTACTAAGAGGTGTCCTAATTTTAATATTTTTTCCGGAGTTGCAATATTTCATAAACATGTGCTACGAAAAAAACACTTTTGCATGACCTTGAAGTTTATTTTTCGTTCTCACACCAGGTATCTAATTAGCCAGTAGAATAGGTTCCTCATCTTGTGTTGCCAGATATCAAAAGTTAAATAATCATTAAATAAACACTGTATCAGAAAAGAGCCTCACCATGTGGTACTCCCATAGCCTTGTGCACACTTTTGCAGATCTGCAGAAGTAGCAGCACTTTGTCTATGGGCGAGTGCGATCGGTGCATTACAGTCATCTTCTGTTTGACCCTCTCCACCTCTCGGCTGTCCGGGACCCCAGTGCGGACCCCCAGCTTGGCCATGGCCCCCTGCCCCTTCAGATGCACCATGTTCTGGGTCAGGCGCTGGCTGGAACCGTCCTGGTCGTGGAGACTCAGCAGGGCCTTTTTGAGGTGGGAGCGAAGAGGTCGGAGCACGCAGGAAAACATGGCACGCTCCAGGGCAAGATCTGAAGGGCAAGGAGGGTGGACGTTAGAAGCAATCATTATATAAAGACAATAACATGACAAAATAGCACCTTTACAAGCATAAGTGAACCTTGGATAATTCTTTACTTATACCTATTTATGGAAAAATATGATCTACTTTATGGCCAGTTAAGAGTTGTCCAAGATGTGTTATATTGGTGTTCATAAAAAGCCCATTAAAAAGCTCCTTTATTTGAATAAAGTAAGTATAAACGCAGAGGCAGCTTTATTCCAGTGCTTATAAAACCGTGAACTGTGGACGAGAAAGATAATCTTATGATATTTTTGCAATATCACAAATGATAAATGGTCAAACATTTTTATACGGCGTTTTTTCCAACTTCAAGTCACCCAAAGAGCTTTATAACACACATATTCATACACCAATGTACACAGACACTAGCGAGACGGGTTAAGCGCCTTGCCCAAGGACACAACAACAGCATTCATCCATTTAGAAACCACAGACATCACCAATAGGATAGTTAAGATGGACAAACAATTATACAGAATAGTTCAAACTAGTTAGAACAAAAATGGATATGAGGTTAATATTGCACATTTTTGGAGGAAGGGTCCGAATTGAGGGAAATCTTTGAGTCCCTGCTTAGACTGTGAGCCCCGGACAAGAGGAAGAAAATGGATGGATGGATTTTTGGTCTAATAAATGGCTTCCTAGATAAAACTATTAGTGGGTGGAGGTCTATAGGAGCTACCAATCATGATCTAAACATCAGGGGACTTTTCTATTAAAGTTATCAGCTCATATTGATGTAGTCAGTCATATGCATATCTTGTTTGAATGGGTGTTTCCTGCTGGTACTGCTGACAATAATGCACCGTTTGCATTAAATCAATATGTCAGATGTTCCTGTGGTGTTGCCTTACTGTATTTGTTATTAGGCACAGTAAATGCTAAATTTCAGTATGTGGGGTTGAGATTAATCAGTGGCTTTAAAGAGCAGTGAGGGGGATAAAATATGTAAAAGTGTTAGACTGATTACTGTGTTTAAGATGCGTGCATATAAAACATTTGCGTATTTGAGGCATCTATTTTGTACTGTATGTTAGGGCTGCAAGATGAATCGCAATAAAAATTACAATAGACGCAAAAAAAAAATTGCAAAAAAAAACTGCAAACTTGTAATTTAAAACTGCACAAACATGTTCTGAAATGTGATTCTTAAAAAAAGTTACATTTCAGTCTGGAATTCTTCTGTACATATTTAAAATGTAAAATTTGATCAGTATTAAAGACAAAAATCTAATCATAATAGCAAAAAATCACTATTAAATATTTTTACCAAATCTTTCAGCCCTAATAAGCTATATCACACCATTGTTCAATAAACGATTTTGTGATACATTTTTAGGAGTCAATATTTATCATGGGTACTTTTTCCATTGTAAAGTGAGGAAAGTTTGTTATTTTTTGTTTGTTAAGTGTTTCTTTCTTAGTTTAAGAAAATTGTAAAATGTGGTGACCTGAGACTTGTGTATATTTGTCTTGAAAAATGCAAATGGTTTTATAATGTGATATTTTGCGGTTTGACTGTAATGATTATTGTCTGTTACCTTGTCCAGGTCTCTCTTTAAAAAGGGATTCTGAATTTCAATGAGACATACTGGTTTAATAAAGGTAAGATAAAATAAATAAAAATTTTCAAATTTATTCTGGCAGTTTCTTTACCCACCCAAACGTTTTTAAACAATATTGTGCTTTTAGAATAGTTTTTGGTCTAATCCTTCTTTAGGGTTATTCTGTCACTGGCAGAAATTTGTTTCAATCCAATATGATGATTTATGGTCTGTATTTTCTTCAGCTTTATAACACACTTTAAATGTATTTTTTATGGTGACAGGCCTACGCATTTATGAGGCCTACATATTTTAGACCTATGTTTTTATAGTTTTGTGTTTTTTTTTCCACCTCAAATATTTTTCTGGACTTTTATTAAATTTAACCAATGAGTGTGTTTAAATACATATCACTCTCCTGGTTATGAACAGGTTTTTTCCCAGTTTCTCAGTGCACATGTACACTGCCATAAATGACATATGGCTAATAACTCAATCTTAGTCACAGTGGGGTTGGTGGATTAATCACAATCAAAACAAAATCTCTATTTAAATCTGCAATTAACCATCATTTTCTTGACAATTAACAAAATATCTTATTAACCCTGTAATATGTATATATCTGTTCAAATATCTTCTGAAATGTGATTATTGTATTAGTTTGTCAGTTGATTTTTTTACTATCTTTGCCAGTTCTTCTAAAACATAAATCACAGTTGATGGTTCATCCCTACTACGGCACCTTTTTAGTATGATGCACACGCGCCCCTCTGTTTAAACCATCAGTGGGTTGTCTCCCTTTGGTGCCTAACAAGTGCTCAATGTTTTCAGTTCATCCTCTCATCCAATCATCTATCTCTCCCTCTCTCCATCCTCTTCCTTCTTCACTCCCTCAATAACACAGGGCCCTCTGCGACACCATCTCCGCTCACGACTTTCCCCTTAACTCACTTACTGCGAGAAATTACAGTAACCAGGCAGACATTTGAAGCATAAGTGTATCTGATTACATTTTCAAAGTAGCTTGCACTATTTTCATCGCGCTCTCCTCCCTCTCTCCCTCCCACTTGGCCGTGAATCGTGCCGCGGTTGGAGTGAGCGTAGGACTGCGATATCTTTTTATGATAAACGAGGGGGAGAGGAATAAATGCAAATGCCTCAACCACCGACGCAAAACTGAGATAGGTCTGAATCAGGGAGGACAGGAGGCGAGGAACTAGGAAGAGAAGAGAGAACGACGCAAAAGGAAGGGAGGAAATAAGAGTGGAATACAGTGGGATCAAAGCACTGCACTGTACCTGCTCAGTTATGTTTACATAGTCATCCATTTTAGTTTTAGGGCTGGGCAAAGGATCATAGTTGATTTTAGATCCAGATATCATCGTCAGTGATCAGCAGTTTTTAATGGAGAGGTCAACAGCGTATCCTCTGTTAGTAAAAGCATGAGGTTTGGGGCAGAGTTCAGAGTTTTTCATTTTAATTGAATCAAAATTTCAGATTGACTGAGGAAAATCTTTGTTTTTGCCATATCGTCCAACCCTAGATTTAGATTATTTTCTCACGTAAGGCCTCTTAGAGTGTCCAAAAAGTACTTAATACTACAAACTTACATTTTGGAACAGATTTATTTTGGGTTGCTTGATGAATTTGAGCTAAGAAATCCTACTGATTTAGCTTCACAGTCAAAAATACTTCTAATTTATGTGAGTTTAAGATTAAAACAAAGATTTCTTCGTTCTTGAATTGTTCTCAACATAACTACTCAATACTTAATTCTTAAATGTACTCAATACTTAAATATAAAGTGTACAAAAATGCTACTATTTCTGCTATTACAATAAAGTGAATTTGACACTAAAAAGAAAAGGAAACAGAATCACAGTAACTGAACATTGCGCAGTCTCTCTCCCTTTCTTTCAGTCCTGAAGCATAATCTGAACTATCCACCACATTCACACACACACGCACACACACAAACACAACCACGCACACATTATGAACTATCCAACACATTCACACACACCTGCAGAAAAACAACATCCAAGCTGAGCCCACGCACACACATCTAACCGCTGAGTCTCACATGGATCTGGCTGCGCTGCACTGGAGGGCTTCCCTAATGCTGTTTTCTAAATGCAACGATGGAGCCGCACCCCCCACGCAAAACTACTTTGTGTTGACAGTGCCTTTCAGTGCGGCCCACCATTTACTCAAGCTGTCTGTCTCCTCTGGCACCACCGCTACTCAATCACTGCTGCATAATACTCCCGCTTTGGTCTGGTTTTTGGTTAGTTTCAGAAATAACACATATATTTAAAAATGCATTGCGCGAATTCCCTGGAGGAGGGTCCGTCAAACGCTATTCTCCGTGGACATGTTATGGCGTCATCTGGAATGTTTCACAGTGCGGCATTAAACCTTCCTATCTTCATGGAGACCAAATCAGACCAAGTTACAGGTCAGAGCAGTGGAGAGGCGACCCCACTCACAGTCATTATGTCTTTTTTTAGGAATTTTTGAGCTATAAATCCACTTGTAATTTAATACATGTAAAGTAGAGCTGTAAAAAGCAGACCAATGACATATCCATACCCCCAACCAAAAAGTTACACAGTGCAGCTTTACGTATTTAGTCTACATGTTTAACTTGACTTGATAGAACCAGCGTTTGGGCTTGAGCTGCTGTAAGTCCAATCATAGTCAGTATTTTGGTAGCACTGATGAATTTAGGCCTATTTTAGCGCAACTAGGGAAAGGAAATTGTGTCATGCATTTGTGGACATGAACGACGTCTGTTATTTTTACTCGAGTGTCTGGAGTGTGATGTTTTGGAGTGAATGAACTGAATGACGTTTACAGGGTGATGATTTTAAGGTACAACCCGGTACAATGCATCTGTCCTGTTCAGGTTAATGTTTATTGTGCACTGTCTCTGCCTCATTAAATAAATAAACTAAACTACCAGTAAATTGTTGTGGTGTTGACTCAATCATCTTGGGTGTACTTCCTGACTGCTTTCTGTGAGAACTATCAAATCAAGAGTACTACTTAGATCAATATGATTTATGTGCAAAGAATACACTGGCTTGTAAGCATTTGTTTGTCTATTCACCAATGAAACAAAATCTATCCAAAAGAGATAGTCGATATCTTTCCTATAAGTGCCTAAAGATTCTGCTAAACCACTCATCAAACACTATTGTCTGTCTGAGTCTCTTCTGGTTGAATATTTAGTGTTTAGTGTATTGCTCTTAGAATTTGCCAGTCTAGTCGTTTTGTGGTGCAAAAGTACTTACAAAAAAGTACAAAATCAGTACCCAAATTACCTGTTTCATTCTCGGGCACCAGTGTCTCTATGGGGGGCTCCAGCTCTCCACTGTCCAGCAGGCAGCACTTGGCCTGGGACAGAAACATCCTGACGCCCTGAAGGAGCTGCACTGACGTCACACGAGGAGCAGACGAAGATGACCCCAGAGTCTTCAGCGCCTCCCTTTGAGTCAGCAGAAAGTCCTGAACCATGCCCCCAAATGTAGATCGCCTGTCCCGGGACAGCTCCTCCACGAGCCTGGTCAAACGCTTGTCCGGAGCAAAGAAACACACAAACGCCTCGCTCATTCTATGCATCCCGCCGCGGCCCCTGGAGCGGACCAGAGGGGGGCGCTGTGAGCTCTGCGGCTGTGTTTCGGACATTCTTTCAGAGTCTGAGTCGGAGTCCATGCTGCTGAAGGAGCTGCTGCTGTCCAGTTCGGCCAGAGAGGGGGCGGGGCGTCTCTCCAAGGCCAGAGCTGACACCTCAGTGCTGGACTGTCCCACTGGAGCGGGAGGAGGGGCCGCGGGGGGCTCCTCTGTTTTACCTGCCTGGGATAAAGAGGGAAAATTAAGACAGATGATGGTGTTTTAAATAAATTGTGAAGTGGAGAAGAGGTAGCAGTGCAACAACATAAACAGAGAAAAACCCTGCACACCATATCTAATGCCCCACTGGGTAATGCCAAAACATAAAGGCAACTAATGGAGAGTTTTATGATCCAAATTATCAGAAAGTCAGTGGTCAAATCAATATAAGATTTGCATTTGCACAACGCTCACCTGAGATTCCTAAAATGTTAAAAAATGACAGTACAGACAAAACTTAAAATACAGAAGAAAGACACACACGGAAACCTGTGGGCTGAGTCCTGAGCTTGGGTTCAAACATCTACAATTATTTCATGTTCAGCTAACAAAGCAAACACACATACTTGTGTGGTATGTACAGCCATCATATCGTCCTCCTCTGCAGAGCCAGGGGACACGGCGGGGGTCCTCCTTAGTACTCCTGCCCCAGCGTGAAGCCTCCTCTGTGGGTTGGGCTTCTGTACTCGCTCCTGGTCCTGGGACAGTGGTGGAGAGAAGGAGCCTCCCTCCAGAGACAGGTTCATGGACGACTCGGAGAGCCTCAGTCTCATGCTGCGTTTGAACCTGTGCCTTTTGTTGGAGGCGCTGTGGTTTGCGAGCTGCTGCTGTTGCTGCTGCTAAAGAAATGAAAACAGGTCAAATTATTATTATTTAAAACAAGATAAAGCAAGTTTATTTATATAGGGCATGCACATGATTCATACACAAAGCAATTCAAAGATCTTTAAAATCACAATGCAAACATATAAAACATTCATTCCATCATCATAATAAAATTCGCTTTAAAATATCCAATTGTAGTCCCTCAGTGGAGGAAACTGTACTAAAAACTGTACTAAACTGTACTAAAAAAACTAGTTAGAAGGCTAAACAGTTAAAACCATACTTTCTTAATGGAGATAGATATGTTTTATGCCACACTGTGGAATATTCCAGCCAAAGAAACAACATCTAAAAAAAAAGCAGGTCAAGACCCTTCTCCAGGCCATATAAGAGTCAGGTTTGTGAAAATACAAGCCCACTCACAGTGAAGACGCATGTTTTTCAGTGTAATAAAAGGTGTAATAAATGCACCCACAATGATTCTTGCTTTTATTTTAGTTTACATGCTGGTGCTTTAATGCAGTTCTTGATTACTGAAACAGATTAAAGCTACATAAAATATTTTGGTTAATAAGACCAGGTGATGCAGTGCTGTTATGTGTTTTTATTTGTTTGTTTGTTTGCTTGTTTGTTTGTTTGGCAATGGAGAGAACAATAACACAACCGGTTTTTGGTATGATTGGATCAGTACTGAAGAAGACATTTTTGTCCAGTTGACAGAATAACATTTTCTCTGCTGCTCTCAATGAGATCCAGTCCAACACAGTGAGAGACACAGGATTTGATCACTTTGAGAGCTGCTACATCCTCTCATTCTGTGCAACTCTATCAATTTTAAACCCATAAATCTAACTGAAACAGGCAGTACAAAAGAATAACATATTTTTGCAGTTTCTAACCTTTATGACCTCCAGTTGTAGGAAGAGTGGGTTGATGAAGCAGAGTTTGCCCTGTCTGCCTCGGGTCATGTTCAGGTTCCAGTCCTGGTTCACATTCTTCAGATTGCTGCTGGTGGAGGGACCCTGCTCCACTGGGCCGTTCTGGACCTCCGGAGCATTTGGGGAACTCCAGAAATCTGTAAAAACCAATAATGAACAGAAAAAGCTTGGAATATAACTGTGACAATGTATTGCAATAGAATAAAAATTTGAGTTGGAGCAACTACAAATTACAAAGGCTGCAATTATTTATTTAGCGGTGAACAAAATATCCAATATTTTGATGCTACTGTCTGTAGATTAAACCTCAACAAATATGTTTATAAAAATAATTGTTCACATTCTTCCAATAGCTTATGCTCCTGGAATTGTTTATAATTCAAGAGAATCCTACATTTTCATACACTGTACAAGTGTATCTAATACTTGTCAGAAAAATCACAACTAGTTTCTTCCAAAATTGTGCAGCCCTCATTGACTATGATTAATTTTGTACCTGATATTTCTTT
>JACN01084443.1:0-11745 GCA_000787155.1 Scartelaos histophorus | reverse complement strand
GTCCCCGGTAAAGCCAGTGACCGATGGAGAGTCGGACCTGGAAACGGTCGGTGCTCGGTGGGTTCAGGGTTCAGGGCGCAGATCAATATTTAAACATTTAGTTAGAAGTAGAGTTGTTTTTGCTGTTGTGTCACTTGGAAGAAGAGAACAGAGAGAAAATAAAAGCTTTTTGAGGAACTGGGAGTCTCTGGTCCTTGCCGTACTTCTGCTTTTTCACTGTGCGCCATCAAATCAAGACTTTATTTCTTTAAAAGCATCGCAAACCAGCACGTAATGTGATCAACTTTAAAAATGACAATGTACCAACTCTGCACAAACAGCAGCTGATGTTCCAGGAGTAGGAATGGATTTAAAATATTTGACATGACATAAATTATGTAACAGTGTAAAATAACAGAATATAAGCCTATGGGTGGGCAAACTACGGCCCGGGGGCCATATGCGGAACATTGATCTTTTGAATGCGGCCGCCAAACTGAAAGTGACTTTTGACACTGAAATAGAAGGAGCAGATTAAGTACACGGCAAAAACTGGAGGGTTAAAATTTCAGGGTAAAACATTTCAGAATTGTTTATAACACACAGAAAAATGTTATTTTAACAATTTGAAAGTTAAATGGGGGTTCAAATTAGGGTTATTTGCCAGAGTTGATATGGCTGAAGTTAATTTAACTTCCACTAGAGTTGATTCAACTTCCCTTAGTGTTAATGCAACCTCCCTTAGTGTTAATTTTACTTCCATTAGTGTTCATTCAACTTCCCTTAATGTTAATTCAACTTCCCCTAGTGTTAATTCATGTTCCCTTAGTGTTCATTCAACTTCCACTAGTGTTAATTCAACTTCCACTAGTGTTAATTCAAAGGGTAAAAATAAAACACCTCTGTGTGTTGTTTAGCTAAATCAGGATAACCCTACAAAGTGTTATCTGTCTACTCTCAAAACTTTAATATAACTCTTGATTTTGGGGTTAAACAGGAACTTTGGTCCAGTGTTACTTAATTAACATTTCCAAAAATGTTAAATTAACTCTAGAACAGATTGGACTCATATAAACCCTGAGAAAATGTTAAAATTGATTCTGTGAGAGTCGGTTGTAATGCTCCACTTTTTGCTGTCAGGAGGAGAGTGATGATGAAGGATCACAGAAGTGTCAGTGCTTTAAAACTGTTAGTTATTTAAAAACAAACAAAAAACAGCTGGATTTTACTGATTTATTTGTTAGTGTTTTAAGTAATTTCAATAAATGGTAAATATCGTGGGACTTGAAAGACAGATATTTATTTAAAGCACATTTTCTACATATCCCACATTATTTTTTTCTTCTTTTTCTTCTAAAACTCTCCTTCCATCTGCTCCTGGTCCAGCCCTTCTCTTTGTAATGATTTTCAATTGAAATTAAAACAGATTTTTTACATATCCCATGTTATTATTTTGTGGATTACCAAAACACTCTGCTCCTTCCATCAAATTTTATGGCCCGCAAGTCAAAAAGTTTCGAGGATTGAGATGAGGTCTTTGTCCCTGAACCTCGCGCACATTCAGATACACAGAAAAGCACGCAGACATTTTTGAACATTAGTCACTTCTCAAAGAACAAACATTATTGTAATTTCAAAGTCAGAAGAGATGCGCACGCCGTGAGGTCCGATCTATTATGCATACATCTGCGGCGGAGTCCATAACGTTCTATAGGAGGTGCAGATGTCTTTGAAGGAACGACAATCCCCATTAAATCCGGGATGTGATCAAAACAGCCATATGTTCCCCGTCGGTGTGTCCGAGGCGGCGTGGGACGTGTTCGCCCACAGCTGCGAATTCACATGTAGAAGAAGAGTTATTGAGACGCTCACAGCTGCCGACGGAAATGTGAAAAATCTGCACACGACATCACTGTTCTAATATTACTTCGCCGTGATTAAAACTGAACTCGAGGAGGAGCGTTAGACGAGTAATTAAGATTTCTATTAACTTAGAAGGTGAAATATGCAACATTTCTGTAACAGTCGTAGGAACCGGCGCTCTTTGTCTCCATGAAGATGTTATTATTTCATCTGGAAAGGTCCACATTATTGTATTAAACTTATTTGTCTCCGTGGAAACCAGGATTCCAACCAACCAAAGGCAAGTTAACACAGACTTTTAATGTGATTTTAGTTAGTTTAGTTAATTTTAGCAGCAATAAAACATCTGTTATTGAATAAATGCAGGCTAGATTGGTTTAATGCCGTATTGTGGAACATTTTTGTGTAATATTTAAATGTTCCACGATATTTTTTGAGCTTTAAACCATGTTAGAATGTTGTTACCTCGTGAAAAACATACCTGGAGTCGTCGTTTGTTTCATTCACACGTTTGAATAATCCTTTTTTATTCATCTTTCTACATCTTCAAAGCTTAAAATGCCCCGTTCCACCTTGTGACGTCATCAAGTGGTAGTTTCAGAGTTTACAAGCGACTTTTAGATCAGTATAAATGAGCTATTTGAGGCCTCAAATTATCCAAATGATTCTGGTTTTGGAGTTTAAAAACAAAATGGAGCACTTCCTGTATTACGTCATGACATCACAAAGTGGAATAGAGTGTTTTCAGGTTTAAAAGATGAATTCAGTCTAAATATGCAGCTGAGTTTGTGCGTTAAACATGAAACATGAATGAAACAAAACGCGACTTCAGGTTTGCGAAGATCAAAAAATGAACCCAGAACGTCTCGCGCTTCGTACTCAACAAATTATAGGTTTTTTTCTCGATTTATTTATTCGTCCATCCTGTTCTCGCCGTCTCCTTTACTGTCAAACGGGGCCGGCCACCGTCCAAAGTGCTTGTTTTCGTATCACGCAGAATTATTTGAGCACGACCCCTGACAAACCAAGGTGAGACTCCAGGCCACCAACGAATGAGAAGTCCCAAAGTGAGGTCAACCAGATCAGCTCACTCTACCACAAGAATAAAACGTTAGATATTTACATAAAAACATTCTATTAAATACAAATCAGTCAATACAAATATATCTTAGGTCAAACTTGAGGGTTAAATTTCCACTTCTGCTTTTTTTTTGCTATTTTTGTTAGCTTTATACAAACTTACTTTTATTACTTTGTTACTTTTTAAACTTCATCTACCTTCTCTAGAATCATTTGGATAATTTCAGACCTGGAATTGCAAATCTCTACTGAACTAAAGGTCAAAGTAACTACCGCTTCATGACATCACAAGGTAGAACAGAGTATTTTGAGTTTTGGAGACGTAGACAAACTAATAATAAAAGGTAAATCAATGAAACAAAACACCACTCTGGGTATGATCTGGAAGTGCTATTGCTAAATGGTCAAAACTGTGAATTTTGAGTTTTACAAGACCTTTAAATAATGCAAACAAATCAGAAATGTGCTTAGACTTGCTCAGTAGCAGCAATCATCTGTCTGTAAGCTATACTAGAAGTGTAACTGTAGATTTATTCATATTTTTTCCCCCCGATAATCAGAAAAGATTAGCGTTTTTTAATATCTTCATTTCCACCGGGTAAATCTCTCCAAAAGGCTAACAGTCTTTGCGTCCTGCCAGTGCTGCTCAGGTGGTGCTGTCTGTGATAATGGACATAATAGCAGCTCATTTGCGTAAATGGATCAGAGTTTGGGAGAGGAGGGAGGTGGAGGAGGGCGGTGGAGCAGGTGCGAGGGGCTTTCATCGCTCTGGGCTCTCCTCACTGAAGCTGCGAGGCCTCCAGAGATGTTCTTCTGCAGCTTAAACAGGAGCTATTTTACTTTTATGGGATATTACCCGTTTGAAAACGTAACATGTTTAAATCACCGTGTCGCCTTTTACTGCTTCTAAATTTGCCTAAAACTACTATTTGCAAGTTTCATTTTCATTTCAGTCTCTTCTGTCTTTGCTCACTGCACTAAGTCACGCCCCCTTCAGACCACTAACACAACACAGTCAATCTAATGAAACCACCGTATTTTTGGGACTATAAGGCGCATCTAAAATCATGACATTTTCTCAAAAATCCACAGTGGCCTTATAATCCAGTGGCCTTATGTATCCTTTGGTTGTGTGTTTAACCTCCAACCGATTTGATGTTGTCCACATTAGTCTAATAACGTATTAGTGGGCGAGTCAGGAGGAGTAATATGTTGGCCACATATAGGGCGACTGTGCAACATACTGGTAGTTCTGCCGTGTGGTGTTCAAGGACCCAAAATGCACCTGTTAAGAAACATGCACCATGCAGATTTCAGCTTTTGTATTTTTGTGATAAAACTGAACAATGTTGAGAGGGATCCGGGCATGTTTGATGCCCAAATCACCAACTGTTAAACTTGTATTTTTGTGTTAGCTACAACTGAGAGTTATTGTAAATGACCTGAATAAAGTTCCATTTATCCGACACGCGTTTTGTTTCTCTTATTGCGCCTTATAATCTGATGCTCCTTATGTGTGGACAATGACACAACTGACATATTATTTGATACTGCGCCTTATAATCCGGTGCACTTTATAGCCCCAAAAATACGGTAATGCACTTCACACCAGGTTTGTTAAGTTGTATACAGTTTTGCATTGTGTTTTTGTATCTTTATGGAGAATTGTTGTGTGGGAGAATGAAAAATTTGGATCATTTCAAACCTGGAATTGCCAATCTATACTGAGCTACCGCTTTATGGCATCACAACCAGGTTTGACGTAGGTTTATTGGCTGAGCATTAGACAGAATCTTACAGATAACCACAAGGAAGGTTTGAATAGTGAAGAGAAGATACAGCTAAGTAACTCAAACATGCATGGACTTCTCAACCTCTTCAGGCATGTTTTTGATAAGGAAACAACATTATAACATGGTAGATTTTGCGCTATACCCCCATGATACCGTCTAGCTGGTTTTCCAACACTTTTTGGTTTTCGCTATTCCGTTGCATCATATTTTACGTCTCTCGCTGTCCACGGTGAAGATTTTTAAACAAATAGTGCACACCCAAGACACGAAGAGAACCGTATAAGACTTAATGGCTGCAGCGGGATATGACTGAGGACCACGGGATATAAAGTTGTGAGCGCGATGCCGTCAGGTCTGAGACTCTGAAGTGTCCAAAAATCTGATAACTGCACTTCTAGTTAAGATATGAGTCAAAACTGTGTGATTATTGTTGTGAAATGTGGCGCAATACTTCAGATACATGATTTTTAAAGCATAAAAGAGGAGATAAAGTCAACAGGAAGTCGAGTCGCTATGGCTAATCTGCAGTTTCACCTCGATCCTTGCCCTGCGTGAATATACTGTTGCATTTTTTACTTTTAAAGACCTCAAACTGGATTAATAGCGCGGTTTTGTGGACTGGATGTCATTATTTGCAGTGGGATTTCAACCGACAACCTTTGGATCAGTGCAGGAACACTCAACTGAGCTACTGTGTATTTATGAACCAAAAATGACTATTTTGAACAGCTTTGCTCAATGATTCTGATAAAATCCTCCATGTTTTCAAGTCCAATGTGTGTTTTTTTTGTTTGTTTGCTTGTTTTTTTTTTCTTTTTTCATCATAAGCAGCCATATTTGTTTTGATATTCTGGATTCCGCAGGCAACGCAAACTCACAGAGACCCATTAAACAAAATACAACTTATACACTACACAAACTCCATGCACAAAACCATTTCACTCAATATACCGTTATCTTTTCTCTGCTCTTTTGTTATACGAATCAGCTTTATACTTTTACACAACAGCCAACAACTGTACTGGATGCATAATTTAGTATTCCAAGCTGCCAGCCCGATCCAAAAACTCTCCTGACTCTTTGCCTTCACCAAAACTTCAAATCTCAGCTTTTTTTTGTCTCTAAATACAGATACGCATGTTCCAGTTTTCACCGGTATAAACAGCGTGTTAAAATGTTGTTTGGTCCATTTGAATAACTTTACTAATCTATCAGTAGTGTTGTGTTGTACCGGAAGGAGAACAGCTTATTTCATTTTGTTATGTTCATACAAATAATAAAATAATTGGTGTTTGAAATGTTTTTATTCTTATTCACAAACCACAAACGGCTTTCTGAACAATCCTTTATATAAGTAATTCATAAGTTATACCTTATGCATTCTGACTGTCCTAATTATTCACCACGATGAGTTTAAAAGCGCTTTTCGCAAATCTCAAAGACCAGAGAGGCGTTTAGCTTCATAACAACACAACAGCCAACTTATTTTGACCTCAAGAGCTGCTTATGCAAATATCTGCACCAGCTTTGCTCAAATATGTAAAGGAAAAAAAGACGTTTAAAGGCTTTGCAGCATCTGAACTTTTTTTGACCTGTCGTATTCTGTGTTTTCCTTCATCAAAACATAACATTTGGTTGAATAATTTGGCTCCATTAACATTTGTTTGAGGAATATTGTGTTTTCTGGCGCAGAGTTTTCCGTCGTACTGTTCTTGGCCCCATGGTGAACCTGCCCATACTTTTCCAAATACTTTTCTGTCCTTAACTATGCACGTCGTATATCTCTATAACCGTGATTTATCTGCGCCGGAAGAACATGGCTCTTGCGGTATTGGACAGACTCTCCACAAATCACGTATTTAATGGTTAAACTGTGCGTATGTGTGTGTGTGAGACTGTCTCTGCTCTAATGTGATGTCAGCTCAGGGCTTTCTAAAGGAAGCATCGCTTTCCCGTGTCCTTGAGGAGCACTCAGACACGTGACCTTGACCACCGCTGGGTCCTGGGGGTCCTGAAGGCTTCAGGAGCTTCGGCGGCAGCAGAGACGAGGACGCGAGAGTCTGGAGCCGTCACTGTCGCCGCTCATGTGTGGATGCGCTGACAGATGGCAGTTTAAATATGGTTTTACAGTAGATGCGCTGAGGTTTTTGGTGATGGCGTCATTTGGTGCATGTGAGTGTTTCAAGATCAACAAGATTTAGATACTTAAATAACGTTGATTTTCACATTTTAAAGGCTCTTGCTTAAAGGTGGTGTAGAGGATTTTCCAAGGAACGAGGAGCACAGCGACAGTTTGTCCTTTTTGCGTTGTTGGTGCTGATTCTATTCTCTTTTACTATTATCATTACTGCAACCACATTCAGAGTTATAATGAAGTTGTTGTGTGAGAGTAATGTATGTGTGCAAAATCTTGACAATTACTTTAGATTTACATTTACGTTTTTAATGAAGTAGTTTATCCTAGAAAATAAGTTCTCGCCTCATCGCTGTGCAGGACTTGTAAATACAACTAACGGACGACTAATACAACAAGCAGCAGCAAACTGACTTTTTGTTTGCACTGAAAATCACATTTTCAGATACAGGATATCACATTTGTGTCCTGAAAAACATCTGTCAAGCTCTTGGAAATAAAGTACGTTTCCCAATGATAAGCAGAAGTTTCCTGTCCAGAAGTAATTTAGCTTCAGTGACGCCATCGCTGGAATGAATCTCCTAGAATCACCTTTGTTTGGCTTCGCTCCTTTTCCTCTTCTCTTCTCCTTTTGGCGACCTCATAAATGGACTTTTGGAATTTTGCGGTGAGCTGGTTGGGGATTCTTGTCATTGCAACAAACTTTGTGCAAACTGTGAGGAAGCTCCAGCTGGAAAAAGCCTCTAAGAACCGCCGCATTGATTTAGTAAACAGCGTCTTGTGATGTGTAGATTGGGTGAATGTGTCCAGGCCGTTCAGACTGAAGTCGTATGTCCAAAGATCGGCTATGTATCGATTTTAGGAGCACATATCCAAGTGGCTTGGGTCACATTTGAAAAAAATCTGATCTGTGTCATTAAAAGATCACATACAGGTCGAAAAAGTGCGAAAAAATCAGATTTGGGTCACTTCAGGCTCAGTTTAAACGCCTGAAAGTGTGAGCAGGGTCGCCTCTCCACAGAACTGCCCTGTAACTCGGTCTGGTTTGTTCTCCACGAAGATAGAAAGGTTCAACGCTGTACTGTGGAACACTCAAGACAAAGCAATAACATTTCCATTGAGAAAAGTATTTGACACAATATGATAATATTCTCAGCTTTAACTCTAGCCGTTCCATTATAGCAGCGTTATGGAACATTTAACTTCCCTCTACAAAGTTTCCCGAGGGGTTTTCACAAAGATCCTCCAACGCCCAAAAGTCCGGACTCCACAGACAGAGAAAAGCCTGTTATCTTAGTGTTAGATTCGAGTGTTAAACCCCGGAGTTGATGTGTGCAGACAGAGCAGCTGCTAAGAACTCCCTGGTGTTAGCATGTTAGCTCGTGTGATTATAGAGAAATGGCTTAAGCATCTCTGTGACTGATGCTGTTGCCATGGACACACTGGTAAATAAAATGGCCAAACTAATCGCATATTCTTCAATGATTATTATGTTGTGTCAGTATTGGAATAGGCTGATTTTTTGAACCGAGTTTCTGAAGATGTTTTGATGCAAAAGTAAATTACAATATTTTATGAAGTGATTTGAACACGTCGGCATTATATTCTTTGTAATGTCACAACCTGCGCATCTGATTAAAGGAGCTTACGGCACAAGACCAGTGCTCATATTGTATTGGGAATAAAATAAAGTAAAAAACACACTTCAATCACAACTGAGTTTGAGTTGCCAGAGCGTTAACCTTAGACTTAGACAAACTTTATTGATCCACAAAGGAAGTTATTTGGACACAGCAGCTCGCACATCACAATATAATATAATAACAAAGAGTAAAAAATAGAAATGGTGATAACAAAATGGCAAAAATGGTAGCTAGAGGCACAATTATATAAATGTATAAATGGATTTGTACAAGTCAAAATACTCCAGGTTATGTTCAGGCCTCATGTGAAGATCAGAATCACTAGAATTCACTCCCTGAGCTGCAGAGGCTGCACTAGCACTGAGGCATGACTGTCTGCAGGTCCTGGGGTTTAGGTAGTGACGATTCAGACCAGAGAGAAGCATTATAGGTTTAAATCAACTGGATTTCAGCTTTGGAACTGGCAACACAAATGAGAGACTCTTGTGAGGCTCATTGTGCTTTTGTTGATTGTCCTACACACAAACATAAAAATAAGGCATTGTGTTGAATGATTTTGTAATTAAAGAATAAATCAGCGTTACAATTATCAGCGCTATATTTGATTTCAACATGTCTACCTCGTATCTGGAGACAAAGTTTGGTCAAAATTATGAAATGTAAAGGTCCTATACAGTGTTTTAACAATTATTATCTCCGCCAAGGAGTTTATGCGATCAAGTTGGTTTATTTATTTATTTATTTGTCTGTGGACAGGATTTCTCGGAAAGTACTGGCCGGATCTTCATGAAATTGTCACCAGAGGTAGATCTTGGTGCAGGGACGACTCTGTAAAATTTTGGTGATGATCCGGATCCAAATCTGGATTCTGTGTCCATCTCATCCCTTGGCAGAGATCAGAAATCTCGGATTGCTCTTGTTATATATGTTTTAAGGCTGTAAAACCCCTCATCACTTCTCAGACAGGAAGTAACATTTTCTCACATTTCTCTCTTGTTTAGTTCTAACCTCAGTTTCGAGTCGATCCGAGTGATCAGGGAAAAGTCTAGGGATGTTTTTTGGTCCGAGTCCGTCCCTCCTTGCAAACATACAGCTCTTCAGAGTCCTGCCTCTAGCAATTGAACATTTATGTAAATTTATCAAGCTGAAGCCGTCCTGTACTGTACATTAGACCCAGCATGGAGGAGATTGGCTGAGGGACTGTACACTTCTCTCAATCAGTCAGGATGCAGAACACAATGCATGTTCATACGCTGAGAAAACAAACTGAAAAAACATCTGTGAAGCAGCGAAGCCACTAAAGTTGAACCGTTTTATAGCGAAGAACTATGGTAATCTGCTTTTTTCTGATCTATAATGTTTCCACATCAAAAACACACCAGGAGTTGTGTTTTGTTTCATTCACACACGTTTAACACAAAAAACATACAGTAGTGAAAACTCTTGTGATACTGTTCCACCTTGTGACGTCATGTGGTAATACAGGAAGTGCTCATCTGTTTTGTTTTTTAGTTGTTGTTTTTTTTAATCCGTACATCTTCACCGGATCAATTTGGATGATTTCAGTTCTGGAATCGCCAATCTCCACTGAACTAAAGGTAAAAGAAGCTGTTAAAACGATGAAAACTACCGCCCCGTGACATCACAAGGTGAGACAGAGGTTTTTGAGCTTTGGAGATGTAACCAGGCTAATAATACAAAGTTCCTCAAACATGTGCAAATGAAACAAAACGCAACTCCGGATTTGTCTTTGACTTGATAACAACACCACAAACGCTGCTTAGATCTCGTGTTTCGAGTTTGTTGAACATCAGACCATTAAAATCAAATCTCACACAGTTTTCCTTTTTTTTTTCATTAATTCTGATTTCTACAATGCCATTAGTCGTCATTAGTCACCGCTTTGACACGTCGTCTGACCATATCTCTGAGCAGTACATCTGTGACAGGCCTGGGGGGTTCTGAGTGGTCTTGGGTATTCAGCAAATGGACTGGATCTTATTAAAAGCTTAAATTAGTCTCAGTTGTGTCCATTAGTTTTACAGTGATTAAAAGCAGTGGTGGTCGCTAAGTGGACGCTGTATTGGCTAACAATGTCTTAATGTAATTTGCTCGGTGAATCACGCTCACACGGGGGTTTGGATGAAAAGCGTGCGGTTTATGTGGTCTTAGTCGGCCATTTGAACTGAAAGAAGATGAGAAGATGGAGGGAAAATCAAGAGGGATACGTGATCATTTAGAGACCAGCTAAAAGTAATGAGAAAAAATAATGACAAATATACCGTGATGTCTTCTGCCTTAAAGTCCTACACAGCAAACATAATTTTAAAACTGAATTAATGTCTGTCTGGTCTGGGACCACAGGGCCCTGAGACCAGGACAAGACCAAGACCGAGACAAGACCAAGACTCTTAAAGGTCAAGACCAAGACAAAACCGAGACCACGGCCCATCAAGACCAAATCAAGACCATTGTTGTATTTTTCTACATTTATTTGCATTGCTTTTATGCTTTTATACATTTTATCTGATTAATGATTATTCATTTTCCACCTGCACTTGAAGAAATTGAAGAAACTGGGTAGGAATTTTAAACCTGAGTTACATTCTCTTACCGGTTTTGAAGTGATATTTAGCCTCTGCACATTTACTAAAAGCACGTTGTGATTAAAAACAGATGCATTTGTGCACGTTTATTTGGTTTATTTTAGTAAGAACTTAATTGCCAATGATCGCACTCGCTGAACGTCAGACCTCGAGTCCAAACCGATGAGACCAAGACCGTAACATAAAAAGAACGAACCGAGATGAGACCAAGAACGTAAAAAAAAAACAGTCTTGAGGCCAGTCTCGAAACAAAGACCGGTCTCAAATTCTGCGACACTGCTCTTCCCTCCTCAGCTCACAGACGTAAAGCGTGATGATAGAATTCTCCAGCTGCTGCGCAATTATCATCCGAACAACTGCGGAAAAAGTTTGGATCGAGTTGTGTCGGTGGAGTAACGACAAACGGAGATGACGGAAAAGCCGGTAGCAGCTGAAGTGTGTTTTTTTTTCTGTAGAAATAAATACCCCCAGCGATTTAACGTGTTTTCCATGTAAACCTC
This sequence comes from Scartelaos histophorus, assembly GCA_000787155.1. Classification (NCBI taxonomy): domain Eukaryota; kingdom Metazoa; phylum Chordata; class Actinopteri; order Gobiiformes; family Gobiidae; genus Scartelaos; species Scartelaos histophorus. Next base: position 147 of record JACN01084443.1, on the reverse strand, counting down.
AATTCTGAATTATATTTTCATGTAAACTCAAAGGAGGATATTTTACTTTCAAACTATTTAATTCCGAACAATTCATCATGTAAACGTGACCATTGACTCTCTTGAAGCTTTAAGCCATGATGAATGTTGTTTCCTCCTCAAAAACAC